>JAQMYJ010000018.1:4623661-4637954 GCA_030014305.1 Clarias laeviceps | reverse complement strand
AGGGTGACGTAGCGAGTCATTAGGGTGACCTAGCGAGTCATTAGGGTGACGTAGCGTGTCTTTAGGGTGACGTAGCGAGTCATTAGGGTGACCTAGCGAGTCATTAGGGTGACCTAGCGTGTCTTTAGGGTGACGTAGCGAGTCATTAGGGTGACCTAGCGAGTCATTAGGGTGACGTAGCGTGTCTTTAGGGTGACGTAGCGTGTCTTTAGGGTGACGTAGCGTGTCTTTAGGGTGACGTAGCGTGTCATTAGGGTGACGTAGCGTGTCATTAGGGTGACGTAGCGAGTCATTAGGGTGACGTAGCGAGTCATTAGGGTGACGTAGCGAGTCGTTCAGTTAAATCATTGAGTTGAAATAGTGAGTTAATATGGAGAAATAGTCATGCTAAATCAAAACAACCTATCTTGAATCAGTGGGATATTAGGTGGAGTATTGCCTGTTGAATTGATCTTGTGAGTAATTAGTTTTCTCTCTCTCTGTGTGTGTGTGCATGTTTTTCCTTGCGATGCTACACATTACATGTTCTGGTTACTGTGACGTGCGCGGCTTTAACAGCCTTTCTTTTCTCATCCCTCAGCGGAGAGGAAGTGACGGGGGCCACATCCCCCTCGCCCCGCTGGCCTGTCAGGAAACGGACCAGTTAGACGGCGTTCAGGAGGGAAGTGAGGAAGAAGACTCCGAAGAGGAGGAAGAAGTTCGGATTTCGCCACGCTCGGACAGTCCCAGAGGTGAGCGCTGGAGACGAGTGAGAAGTCGTGAAGAATATCGTCTGAAAAACCCTAATTCTCCCACTGGAATTAACAGATAGTCTAAATCTAGAAATCTTTAAGCAAATGTTATTTATAAAGATTAATAAGCAAGTCTTTGTATAAACAGATACATCATGTTTTTATTCCTATCAGTGTCTGTGTGTGTCTGTGTGTGTCTGTGTGTGTCTGTGTGTGTCTGTGTGTGTGTGTGGATGTGTCCAATTGTAAAGTTCCATCACTCATTCTTTCTGTTTACACTCTGGGTGGGTGCTGCTATTCTCCGTCAATATTTAACCCGCTCCTCCGTGTACACACACACCTCTATCATTTGAAGGATGACAACACAGACCGTTTCATCAACACACACACACAAACTGAGACACACCCACTACCTTTGATCACTGATGGTTTCTTGTTTCTCTGTGTGTGTGTGTGTGTGTGTGTGTAGATCTGCAGGACATCCCAGAGGAGAGCGAGTGTATAAGCGAAGCTCCGGACGGCGACTCCGGTCACAGTTAACATCGGGCCCAGTCCGAATTCCCCGCATATGAAAACGCTACACGACGCCTCCGATCGAGGAGACAAGGAAAAAAAAAACATTCTCAGGCTTCTCAAGGACGAGATTTTCGAAGCGAAGCGGAGAAAGAAGGATTCTAAGGACTTTGTCTTTTGCCTTTATACTCATGGACTCGTGCAACATTTGTCTTAATAATAATTTATCTCAGAATAACCTCTCCTATCATGAACTGTAGCCTACGACTGCCTGCCTTTCTTTAGGGTCTCCAAGCACTAAGTGCACGGAACTCTCTTGTTTATAATAATTTTTACTGTTTAGTAGAAATGACTGAAGTTTAAACAAAAAAAAAAAAAAAAAAAAAAAAAGGAGGCTGAAAGTAAAAAATAAAACAAAGAAATAGATAAGATGGATGGAATCATGATGAAATCATGTACTGTATGTTCATCATTTATAAACATGAAACCATGCGCAAACATGGACATCGTAAAATAATTTATAGAAGTCGTTAAATAAAAAAAAAGACGTTTTAGGCAAAAAATTTTATACTTTTATATGCAAAAAATTTTCAGCTCTGTGGATGTTGTCGAGAATGTGAAGTTTAGATAAGTTCACAAAAATGACTGACCAATAATCGAAGGAAGCAAAAAAAACAACAATAATAATAATATTTAATAAAAGGAGACCAAAGTTCGTTCGGCAGTTAGTAATGGAAATCATAAATTATACGCTCTTCTATAGATTAGACAACAGTGATCATGTTTAGTACATTTTTTTGGTAATGCATGTAAAACATCAGATATACTTACTCTTACTCTCCCCATCCTCCCCCACATCCTCCCCCCAGGACACAATAAGTGTTATGATCCATCAGCTCATAATCAGCATTTTAATCCACTTCATCCTGCGTCGTTGTTCTGAAGTAGACGGACTAGCTGAAGCTCATTACTGGTCAATGAAGGGTTTTTTCTGTACTTTGTGTATATTATGTATCTGTATAAATATTTGGAATGTTTTGGGGGAAAAAAAGGGCAAAAAGCTCAAAAGAATGACCTTGTATCTTAGTGTAAACCTTGTATCTTTTTTTTTTTTTAAAGACTTTTATGTTGTAATTTTATTGTTTTTATTACTTGAACTTACCTGCTTGTTGGCATTGTGCTGTTGAAATATACTGTAGGATTTACCAAATTTTTGTCTTTGTTGTCTTTTTATCTTTGTGTGGCTCAAGAACGCGGGTGTGACGTTGAAGCACTTTATCGCATTTAAAAATGCAGAACGTTCAGATTTTTGTATGTCAAAAAATATTTGATGCCTTCATGGAATTTGTTGAATATCATGATGGCTGGTAATCAGAGGTTAATGTAGATAAGATTTTAAATGGGTAGATAGCTCAATAATGTTTCTTAGTTATATTGAAATCATTTAAAAGCAATAATTGGACCAAAAAAAAAAAAAAATTGTTCGCTCTTAACCTGTGATTAAAATGTCCTGAAAATGCGATCATATGTGGAAATCAATCAATTGGGGAAAAATGGCATTTTTAATATTTTTGGGGGGAAATTATTATTTGTATTATAATAATAATAATAATAATAACTTGATAAAATACATTTTAGGAAAATCATCTAAATTTTTTTATGAATTTTCAAGTAAAAATAAAATCATGTCTACCACATGAAATATGCATTTTTTTAACATGCATAAAATGCATTGACATGAAAAATTAACATGTGAAAATCACACTTTGTAAAAAAAAAAAAAAAATAATCACATTATTTTGCATATTTTTGTTAAAATAGTGAAAAATCTGATCAAATTCAATCTACTGTATTGTGCAAAATATTATACAAAAATAAATAAATAAGGAATCATAAGCAAAAAGCATATGAGAATAAATAAATTGTTAATATGAGTTGTGGGGGAGAAAGCTGCATGAATAATAAATTTCAAGGGGTGTTCAAGTCAAACCGAGACTTGTGATGAAATTTCTGGTGAATGAAGGCGTAAAGCTGGTTGACATTTACAGAAGACTTCAAGCACAGTACGGCGATGAGACTCTTGGCTGTGGTAAAGCGATTGAATGATGCAAATGTTTTTAAAATGTTTTTGAAAGGTGGCTCGGAGCGCACTGCAGTCGTTCACGTTAACATCCATAAATTGGAACAGCTGATTTCTTGAAAATCTACGAATAACTTGTCGATAACTTGCAGAAGAGTCGCATCTGTCTGTGTGAACTGTACACACAATCATTCACCAACACCACATGTACATTACAGGAACTCGTCTGGGAGTTATTGCCACATCCCCCGTACACCCCAATTATTTCAGGAGTTCCTGGAAGGCCAGTGTTTCACATGTTAAGCAGGCAGTTCGAGAAAACTTTCTACCTTTTTGGTATCTAAGCAGTAGTGAAACACTGGGATAAGTGCATTAGTGTAGCAGGGGATTATATAGAGAAATAAGGGGAGGTCTTTGTGTTTTGTTATTCTGCACAATTAAAAGTCCCGGTTTGACTTGAACGATTTTGTATAGAAATTATTACAAAAATCATCATTTCAGCATTAACACTAAAGGTATGAGTGGCATCCCAGAGGAAAAACAAGGTCAGTAGAAGGACTCAGGATTCCTTCAGGATACGTCTATATGACACCATGTTTTTTACTTACCTGGTCCGTAGATCATTCTATCTGGGTGGATCTCTTGTGATACGAGGAACCAAAAAAAAAAAAAAAACAATGGGTGTCTATTCCGCACGACTGCACTTGACCACGGCCAAGCCTTCGAGCCTTACATGCCTCGGCCAATAGCTGAAGACGAGAGAACATATTTGACGAGAGCTGCGTCTGAAAGCACGCCCTTATCAGCAAACGGAAGAGGACGACTGGAGTCAAGTCCAACAGTCAGTGAAGCTCAGGTGAAGCGTAGGAGAGTCATAGAGGTGAAGGATCGCTCACAGCCGAGGAGAAAACTCCACCGTGACGCCCTGAACTTTCAGTAAGTAGCCTGTGGGTTTCTTTTACTGGCTTAATAATAATAATAATAATAATAATAATAAAAAAATCTTTACAATTTGGAATCTGAGTAAGAATTTTTTCCATACAATAGGATTTTTTTGACTTTTTATTAAGTTCATGATCATAAAAATAAATTATTACAAAAGTCTCCTTCCTTTATTTTGGTTTCTTAATAAACCATGATGTCATCAAAACAGCACAAACTTTTTTCCCTAATAATAATAATACTGTTAAATGGTGCCTGTTTAATTTTTCATAATAAATACAATATTTAATACAATTGATATGAAAAACTACCGATCATTCGGGTAGCATTTATAAAAACACCTCAACAAAAATATTACGTAATATCAGAATATTTTTCTCACCATATGATAAAAATCAGAGTGTGGACTGCTGCTGAGAAATGCAGTTCTGTAATCCATGTTTGCATTCAGTATTCAGATCAAACAACCCGAACGTTCACGCGATCATCCGACCAGTCGATCGAGTCGCAGCAGTGTTGGATAAAAATCGTGCAGATACAAGTAAAGAGCTTGAGTCAGTGTTCACGTCTGACATTAGAGTATGAAAACTTAAGCTGAAAAGCATCTCAGTATGAAACAGTATGAAATAAACAACGAAAAAAGTTATTATTTTTATGTATGAGGGGCGTTCGAGTCAAACCGAGACTTGTGATGAACTTTATTATGTTCTTATTCATAGAAAACTTCAAACATAGTACGGTGTTGAGACTCTCAGACGAAGTAGAACAAGTGAACGATGCAAATGCTTTAACGAAAGTCGTACATTTGTGGGTGACGATCCTGGCCGAGGTGACAGTCGTTCCTGTGAACATTCAGCGAGTGCAACGCCTGATCCTTGAAAATCAATGGATAACTTGTCACCAACTTGCACAAGAAATGAAAGAATCTGTCTGTAGGAACTGTACACACACACCATTTGTACATTACAGGATCTCAGTTCGGGGTTAGTGACACATCCCCCGTACAGTCCTGACCTCACGCCATGCCATTTACACATGTTTGGGTTATTAAAGGAGTTCCTGGGAGGCCTTGAAGCAGGCAGTCTGATCAGGGCTCTGGCGTACTGAGAAAACGTTCTACCTTGCTGGTGTCCAAGCTCTAGTGAAACATTAGGGAGTTTTTCTGATGTTCTGTGCAATCAAAATTCCCGGTTTGACTTGAACACCCGATACCGTTCAGGTTAGCACAAATCTAATCAGTAGCTATGAGCTTAGCTTACATTTTAGCTAGATTTTATCCTTCAGACGAGAAACACATCTTTTTTGAACAACAAGAATATTGTTTGCATGTCTTTTTCTATTATTAATATCATTTGTTCCTGATTACTGAAGATGCTAATCAGAATTTTTCAACTGACTTTTGTTTTTATTAGCGCTGGTAATCTGCTCCTTGCTCAGACATGGGAAGTGAACCAATTACTGTTGAGTATTTTCCAGCCAAAGAATCTGTATGTACCCTGCTTTACATTTATTTCATCGTCAATGTGTAAGAATGAAAGAAAGAAATTTCATGAAGCAGTTATGTCCTTTCGTTCCAGATGTGGTGGGGAACTCTTGGGACCGTACGTCCCTATATGCCCTTCGATCCACATCTGGATGCACGTCAGATTTCCGCCGCCCTGGATAAGAAAAGTACGATCCTACATCATCCCCTTAATGAATTCACAATAACAGACACAATACACACAATACTGGCCTGAAATACAGTAATACAGTAATACCTTCCTTAGGTGATAACTGATTATAGTGTGTATGTCGACGTGTGTGTTGTGTATTAGATGCGGACGTGATGACCCTGATCAAGATCCTTACTAACAGGACCAACGAACAAAGACAGAGCATCGCTTTGGCCTACCAAGAACAAACAAAAAAGGTAGCAAGGGTTTAACACCCAGCAATGTGGAATACTCAAATCTGATTGGTCAGACTGGTTTCTCGGGGACACGACAAACTGCGTTTCTTTTTATTTAGTTAATTTCACGAAGAAGAAGAGTGGATTTTATTTCGTGAACTTTTACCCGTTAATTGGTTTCCAGCGAGGCAGCAAATATATGTACGAGGGGCGTTCGAGTCAAACTGGGACTTTTGATAGTGCACAGTGATAGAACACAGTTATAAGAACTTTATTTCTCTATATGATCCCCTGCTACACTAATGCACTTACCCCAGCGTTCCGCTAAAGCCTGGATACCATCAAGTTTTCTCAATACACCTTTCACAAGAAAGTCCCGCTTTTAGTTGAACGCCCTTCTTCTTGTTCTGGTGCACCTCCATTTTAAGACGGACTCGGACCAGAAACGATCCAACCTCTCCCTTTAAGATCGAAGCAGACTTCATCAACTTCTCCATTCCCTCCATTTCTTTCTTTACTGTACATCCTGATCAAGATATTCTATTACAATGAATTCTGTTATCTTTTTCCTTGTTTTGTTTCCTCCTTCAGGATCTGAATGCCGCTCTGAAGAAAAGCCTGTCGGGTGCTGTGCAGGAGCTTCTACTGGCTCTCATGATGACTCCAGCTCGCTTTGACTCTCACCGCCTTCGACAGTCTATGGAGGTGAGCTTTCGTCCATCCTCTAAGACTTGTGGTTCTCAACCCGGGTCCTGAGAACCACTGATCTAAGTACTCTGGGACGTGCTGTTATAAAGATCAATGATGCAATGATGTTAATCTGGTTAACAAAGAGAAGATTAATTTATGAGAAATAATCCTTGCAGGGTGTCGGCACGGACGAGGAAGCTCTTTTGGAGGTCTTGTGCACGAGATCGGCAGCTCAGCTCCGAGATATCACTATAGCGTACCGTGAAAGTAAGAAACATTGATGGAGTCCTGGAATGATGTATATTGTAAGGATAAAACACTTGCGAGCATGTCCTGTTGTAGGAAACGAATTACGCAAGAGGAGTAACCGAACAGTTTGACAGCAAAATGAGATAAGTTGAGGATAAGCTGAAGAACAGGTTTTTCAAACGAAGCAAAAAGCATTGCAAAGTGATAGATAAGATTCCATACAGATCTTAAGTCACAATTATTTTAGACAAGAATAAATAGTGAAATATTATGTTAAATTGTTTTGGATATATAAGTGTGAATTTGGTCTATAACTCCATCCCCCACAGTTTCGCCACTATTGATAGCCAGTTTACTGTCAATATTATGTTGGTTGACTTCCATTTCCTTCAGTCTCAGTTTATACAGTAGCTTCTTATCATAGTGCAGGTAAGCTCTGTCCGTTTGTGCACTAAGCCACTGGGTGTCCGTCAGTCGTCCCTTATCGTATCATGGATGTTGAGCGATGCATACCTGGTTATACCTGCACAACAGCAGTAAAACAGCGTAAACTTACTTTTTTTCTCTCGGTTTTAACATTCTCTGTACGTCAATTGAACCATTTAATTTTCTCACGCACGGCAGCCACTGTGTCTCACAGCTTGTAGTTCCTTCTCAGTGATCGTGTGACAGAAAGAAGTAAAGCGATTAGCCGGTCATGACGGCAAAAACGGGGTGGATACATATCATGGTTTGCTTAAAACATAGAATGTTAAAGCTTCTAAAAATGAGATTATATATCGGTTTTCAAGTTAGAAGTCCTGTTATAGACGATCCAAAATTACTAAAAGTAAAAAAACGGCTTTTATCGTGTTTTGCTGTGAAACTCTTCAACATTTACAACCTTGAGGTTGATTATTTTTCTATAACAGCACATCCTGAAATGTTCAATTCCATTCCAATTAAATTCTAACAAATACTACTTGTTATTGATATTCTCATTTTTATTGTTGTTATTATTCATTGTTGTGGAGATAGTTACTTAGAAACACGTTAGCTCCTGTTATCACTTATGTTACAGCAGCTAGAAACAGCTTGTCACCTCTGAGTAAAGTGCTCGCCCTATCATCTGGAGATTGCTGGTTCGATTCCCGAGTGATTCTGTAACCTCTTGCAGCCGGAGGTCTAGAGAGAGCTGATTGGCCGAGCTCTCTCAGAGGGGAGGGATGGGGGATACTTGGTGCTCCTACATTAAACACGGCTCTACAGCCATCTGTGAGCTCAAGCAAAAGGAGCGGATAGCGCTGTCCTCCGAGTGTGTTACGCCGCCCTCAACGGTGAGTGAAAAGATGTGGTTCGGAGGAAACACGTGATAGTCTTCGGCCCTCCTGACTGAGTGGTAGTAGTAGCCTTAATGTGGGAGCCCCCTAGTGACGGGGAGGAATTGGACACGACTAAATTAGGGAGAAAATCTGGAAAAAAATCAAAAAAAAATTATAATAAAAAGAAACCATTCACCATGTTGATGAATGTGCAGTTGTACTTTTCAACAACCTGTATTTTATTAATATGACGGATTAAGTCATATGCTTGATTTTTGGAAATGATAATTGAATTGAATAATTGTGATAGATAAATGGATAATTGAATAGAAATTTGAGCTTGTGCATTGATGTGAACCTTGGAGTCAGCGCTATTGTCGAAGTTGCTCTTATAGAAAATGAATCAACAATTTCTTGACGATCAGAATGGGGAATTCAACAGCACTGTGGTATTGTAGAAATGTCAGATATTTTATTTTTTCTATTTTTGGCCCAACAGTGTACAACCGTTATCTGGAGGATGACCTGATCAGTGAGACCAGTAAAGAATTCACCAAATTGGTGTTGGCCATATTGAAGGTACAGTCTGATTAAAACAAAGAGTTACTAATTAAAGCTCGTTTTGAAGCAATGTGGACACGATTTGTCTAATCTACAGAAGGAGGAACGGAACACGTCCGGCAAGATTGATTATGAGCTCATCGATCAAGACGTCAAGGTGTGCCTCACTATGCTTCCTAAGTAATTCCCAGACCTTGTGTTTTTAATGCCATAGTCATAAAGTCGAGCAGTTGTGGATGTTCTGATCATGTCTTGGTGTGAACATGTCTAGGAACTTGGAGACGCTGTCACTGGAAAGAAAGCGAACCCTGGCCCCTGGATTCAGGTGCTCACGTCACGCAGTTCTGACCATCTCAAAAGAGGTACGACCTCTCAACCTCAGACTCAACCTCCAGTACTAAACTCTTACAATGTGCACCCAGTGTGACTTAACTCTGTTCTACTAGTGCTGACTAGACTCGAGGATCTGAAATGCGAGCCAGTGGATAAAACCATCCAGAACCACTTCTCAGGAGACCTTCGACTGGGTCTGCGGATTCTGGGTAAAGAAACAACTTGACTTTTTACTCTGATTAAAAAGAAAAAGAAAAAGTGATGTTAAAAAGTATATCAAATAAATGTATAAAAGGGTCAAAGACTAAAGAGAAATGTTTGCCCGTAGTCATTTATAGTCATTTATCACCTTTTTTAAAAAGGTGACACCTGAGAAGTATTTACTCTGAAAAATACCTCTTAATACAAAAGCAACCATGGGAATTGTACTTTTATTATTATTAACAGTAGTAGTAGAAGTTGTGCAGATGCTAGCAAATAATCAAGCACCAAAAAAGGTAGCACTGTCGCCTTGCACCTCCAGGTCCTGGGTTCAATTCCCGTGTACGGTCTATGTGCACGGAGGTGCATGTTCTCCCCGTGCTTGGTGGGTTTCCTCCGGGTTCTCTGGTTTCCTCCCAAAGACAAACAGATTAATCTAATTGCCGTTTCCAAATTTGCCCATAGTGTGTGAATATTGAGGAGCTCCGCCCCTGGTCGTACAAATGGGAATAAATACATCACCATTGTTCTCCATGATCCCTAGTTGGACTACAGAGGTTCCTAGATGGCTAGATGGAGACTCTTATAAACTAACTTAGTGAACTTTAGCTAAACAGTTATAGGTTTGGCTTATAAATTAAAGTTCATATATTATTAGCTTTTTTAAGTTGAAATAAGATTTTTTTTTCAACCACAGTGTTTCAGTGTCTGTAGCTTCAAATGAACTGCCACAGAAGTGCACTTTCCTAGCCAATCAGAAAGCAAGAACTGAATTTATATGGGAGAAATACCACTTTAAAAAAACACACAAAAAAAACACTCATTTTCACACTTATGTTAAGGACCTTATAAATTAGCTCACACCCAATTGAGGCTCTTTCAACCTGCATCTCTGTTAAGTTAGGGGTAGTTGTGGCTCAGGAGGTTGAGATTCTAGGTTGCAGGTAAACGGGTTAAGGGTTCGAGCTCTGGCACCGCTGCATTGCCGTTGTTGGTTCTTGGGCAAGGACCTTAATCCTGTGGCTAGAGTAGAGTAGACCCGGTCAGTGGAGATGCAGGGCATCCCGAGTCTGGAGAATTGGGTCGGTTATGGCAGGAAGCGCATCAAGCATAAAACCTGTGCCAATACCTTGTGGATCGAAGGAAAGGGAATAAGCCTGAGAACAAAATTAAAGAAATCTGATTTAAAAAACACAATCAGAACGACTTTTTTTTTTGTTGTTGTTGTTGTTTAGTGGTAGAAAAGTTAAGCTGAATTTCATTCAGGATCAATAAACTATCTATCAATCTATCTATCTGAAGAAGGCTAGGTTAGCTGTCGGGCGGTTAGCTGAAGTAATTCTCACAATACACACACAGTTGGTCTGGTGCAGCTAAAAGGCCATGAAATAAAAAGTTTGGCACGTATTCTCTGGTACATATCGCTATTGCTTACAATTTTACTAGCCCAGTTATTCATCTTCCTTTCCTTCAGCATGCAATACAAGCTACCATTAGCAACTTTAGCAACATTATCACACTGTGAGGCTAATGTTGCTAATCTTGCTCCTATTATCAACATTAGCCTCACACTGTGCTCATATTCAACAAACGAATTAAAAAAAGTTGATATGAGCCATACTGTATATATACAGCACCAGTCAAACGTTTGGACGCTATTTGAGGCTGTTAACGCTAAATGAACTTCTCCTCTGCAGCAGAGGTAAGGTTTTGGGCCCGGGTTCACCGTGGTGCTTAATGGGTTTTGCAAATGGACTTATATGACAGCTAATGCTATGCAATTCAGATTCTCACGTCTCTGAAACACTTTGTTGTGTCTCTGCAGCTCAGACGATCCAAAACAAGCCACTCTTCTTGGCTCAGCGCTTACACTCCTGCATGAAGGTAAGGAGGCTGATTTTCAAAAATCGTCTACAGTTGTAGAGTGACTACAGTGTGTGTGTGTGTGTGTGTGTGTTAGAAAAACGCCATGGTTCGTGGCATCATGGTGGGTCAGAGTGAAGAGGACCTCCTGTGGGTGAGGGTCGAGTTCCTAAAACTGACCAACCTCTCCCTCTACTCCACCATCCTGGTCAGACCTCACACCCCAGACACGTATTCTAAATATTACAGACACGCTACAGTCTACACTGTGTGTTCATGATGCCTTTATGCCGTCTGACTTACAGAAGGAATTCAAAGGTGAGCTGCAGCTGGCTCTTCTGGCCCTGTGTCGATCTGAGGATTGATGGAGGAACGAGCGTGGAAGGAAGTGACGCACAGAACGCGGCGTATCGGTTTATATGGCAAATAAATCTGTACAGAATTCAGTACACAGATATTTAACATTTTAACGAGTCTCGGTTTAAACCAAAACTAATAGCAAAAAATTGTGGTCAATTGTAACATCTTATTGAATTTATTATTATTCCTATTAAAAATGTTTGTC
This sequence comes from Clarias laeviceps, assembly GCA_030014305.1. Lineage (NCBI taxonomy): Eukaryota > Metazoa > Chordata > Actinopteri > Siluriformes > Clariidae > Clarias > Clarias laeviceps. The sequence continues at coordinate 4,626,034 of JAQMYJ010000018.1, read as the reverse complement.
ATTTTTGATATGATAACATTTTGTTTGGGGAGACTATGGAAGGAGTCTCCGGTGTTCAACATAAAGCTGTACCTCAAAGAGAACAATTTGTGCTTTATGGATTTATATGATTTTTTTGTCTTATTAAATTCAAGTGAGAGATCAATAAAAACTAATGAGGAAATGACTCATATGTTAATAAGCTTCTGCTTGTTTCCTGGATGTTCCACGATGTAAACATGTCACTATTAATGGTCCAAGGCGGCTTAGTGATTAACACTATCGCCTCGCACCTCAAGGGTTGGGGTTCAAATCTCATCTCTGTTCTGTGTATGTGGATTTTGCATGTTCCTCGGGTGTCCTTGGGGACAATCTCAAAACCTGCTGTTTCCGTATTGCCCATAGAGTGTAGTTGAGTGTGTTTGTGCCTTTCAATGTGTTGGCACCAATCACATCTTGTGAATTTCTGTGTAAAATTCACCATGTGTATTTTCCTACAAAATCATTTCCATAAGTGATTCTTACATATTATTAGTTTCTGGTTTATGAGAGTAAAACCTCCCTTTATTTCTCTACACTAATGCACTTATCTCAGTGTTTCACTAGTGCTTGGATACCATCAAGGTCAAAAGTTTCCTCAGTACATCGGAGTCATGATATGCCGGAGTGCCTGCTTCATGTCTGAAACGCTGGCCTCCCAGGAACTCATTCATTTTTTTTTCATACCAAACGTGTGGAAACATTTTGAAGCGAGGTCAGGAATGCGACAGTAACTCCCAGCCGACTTCCTGTAATCTGCATGTCGTGTTGGTGAATGATTGTGTGTATAATTCGCACGGACAGATGCGTCTCTTTTGCAAACTGGTGACAATTTATCCAACGACTTTCAAGGATCAGTTGCTGAATGTTCACGGAAACGACTATAGTGGACTTCGGATCGTTATTCACGAACGTGTGGCTTTTTAAAAAAAATGTTTTCGCCGTTCAAATGATTTACTGCAGCTAAGAGTCTCATCACTGTATTGTGCTTCAATCACTTTTTACACCATTCACCAGAAGTCTCATCGCAAGTCCCGGTTTGACTTGAACTACCTTTGTATAATGACTGATTTTTTTATATTTCCTTTAAAATTATTTACTTTGTGTAGCACTTTTTGATCCAGTTAGCTTAACCTACATGTCTTTGGACTGTGGGAGGAAACCAGGGGACATGGAGGAAACCCACCAAGCACGGTGAGAACATGCAAACTCCATGCACACACAGACCACGAGGCGGGAATCGAACCCAGACCCTGGAGGTACAAGGTGACAGTGCTAACATCAAATAGATATAACCTCTGAGCTAATCCTCAACCGATTCTGCTGGAGTGGATTTAGTTCAAATCTTAAAATGAAACCTATACATATGCTAAACATATATGGATTTGTTTTGAGGTCATTTCAAACATCAAGGCAGTTTAAAAGAAGTCAAGAAGAAGAGAATATGCTTAACCCTAACCCTTTCCTATCTGCTGATTCAGCTTTTTCTTACAGGTTCACATTGTTCTCCTATGGATCTCCTTTCCTTTTAGGAGAAGTGTCCACTTCCTTCCTTGTGTCACCCTGCGCTAACAATGATGTCACCGTTAATACAATGAGAAAATAAAGCGTGAGAATGAACTGCTAGTGTTTCTGCCTAGATCTCATTTGTATAGTATAGATGTGCGCTTAAGTTAAGAGCCGCTGCTGTAATCATAAAGACTTGTCTTGTGCTCGTTCAGTGACTTCTATTCACATAATCTAATGGTTTAGAATCTTATCCCAGGATCAGCAGTCACATGAAGGAGGACGGGTTCCCTGCTGTCTGGTTCCTGTTGACGATTCTTACTCAAATTGGTCAAGGAAGTTTTTCCTTTGTTACGTACTTGCTTCCTCTGTCCGGCTCCATAAGGATCGAAATCTACAACCCGGATTTCTGTAAAGCTGCTTCGTGACAAGGGTTATCAACAACCATCTATTCACAGTCAATAAACTTATACTTAAAAATTATGAACATATGAAACATAATAACATGATGAGTGAGTGAATGAGTGAGTTCACCATGATTTAACAGTAACTGTCTGGAAAATTTAATGCCACTTTAAAAACATTTTTTTTACAGTGTACGCTCTTTAAATTACACCAAATTTGTATTAAATTAATCATGCGATGATTACAATTAGAACGTTCCACACATTAATACCAAAAAAATAATTTAATAATAATAATAATAATAATAATAATAAAAAAAGAAATTATATATATACTCAGCAAAAAAAGAAACGTCCTCTGACTTTCAAGTGTTTTTACTTTCAGTAAACTTAATGTGTAAATATTTGTATGAACACTAAAAGAGTCAACACCATAAGACATAAA
>JAQMYJ010000018.1:4595533-4623360 GCA_030014305.1 Clarias laeviceps | reverse complement strand
TATATATATATATATATATACTGTATGTGTGTGGGAATTTTTGCTTTACATGTCAGTCCACTAGAGGGCGTTAGATATAAAGATATGTTGAATCCCTGTTACAAAGCGCATGGGTTCCAAATTCGTTGCAAATCCGCCATCTAGTGGTCAGACTATAAATACGTTTAATAATAATAGGACTTAATGTCTTAAATATGTTTAGCTTTTAATTAAATTATGTAAAATGTTATTCTATATATATCGAGATCGTTTCATTTTATTTTCCTTGAAATCAACTTACGAAAGACTTTTAGTGAATCTAAGCGTAGGCGACGCTGCGTCACTTCCGGTTTACAGGGCGGGGTAAAGCGGAAGTGGCTTTAATATGCGGAAGCTGAAAGTGGGTTACTGAGTGAGGGCGGAGAGAGAGAAGGAGGTTTGTGCGCGAGAGCTAGAAAGGGAAAGAAGAAACACCCTACATCTTTTGCCTTTAGCCTCTTTCTTCGTCGGCTGCTGTTTTAGTATTATTATTATTTTATATACATACATATAGATAGATATATAGATTTTTGGACAGCTTTGGTGGGATTTCTTTCGGAAAGAAGAAGGATATTTTACGCGATTTAGAAATCACTTCATCTGAGAAGGCTCGCGCGCGCGCTCCGGCTAACTCACACAAGCTAGGCTAGGCTAGGCGTTATCTAAGCTAAATTTTCGACTCGCGTAGGGTTTATTTTCCGAAGAATAAAATCACTTATTGTGGATTGTTCGCGAAATCATTGTGTGATAGGTATACTTGAAGGGGGAAAAAAAGTTAATAAATAAATAAAGTCGAGCGTTTATTGGATTGTGACGTAAATCGATACCAGGTCGCTCGCGCGCACAGATTTTTTTTTTAACTCTGATTTGGGTTTCAGCGGCGGATCGCCACAAAGCTCGGTTTACCGTCCAATTACACGTTAAATAGAGGAGAAAGAACAAAAAAAACTTTAAAGTATAAAATGGCCGGAGTGAACAGCGTGGAAGCGGTGAAGCGTAAGATTAAAGTTCTGCAGCAACAGGCGGATGAAGCCGAGGAGAGAGCCGAGGTCCTGCAGAGACAGGTCGAGGAGGAGAAACGCGCCAGGGAGCAGGTAACATCTAAAACCCCTTACACACCCTTCTGTTTAAGGAACAGCATCAGTTAGGCAGTTGAGACAGGAAACAACTGATGAGTTCACAGTTAAGAGTCTTGCTCAGGAAGTTGTAGTAGACATCTCTCAGGAGATTCTCCTCAGATTATATCTTGATTATAGAGCAACTGAATTGTTCAACCTGACGCTGAAGAAGTTTCTAGAAGTTTCTAGCAGCTCTGAAGTTTAGTCTGTCACTCAAACTGCAGGTTTATGTATAAATATAAAGGAGACACTAAAGTAACCTGAAGTTCATTCAAGACAAGATCAGGGAAGGATGCATTGGGCGTTTTAGGGAAGTCTGGTCTGGATTTGGAAAATTGGCTTTAAGAGGCCGAGACGATGGATGAGGGAGAATGAGACTTGTAGTCGGCGGTAATGTAACTAACCTACTAGATTCCAACCGCTGTTAAGCAACAACAAAAAAAAGAAGGATGTCTGTGGTTAGAGCAACCCGAAAGCATTGCATCGGAATTTGAACCCACGTCTGCATTCGGGTAATAATCCAGAAAAAACAGGGAGAGGGTTCGAACCATGAATCTGGAGCCATAGCGATCGCTTGGCATTGTTTCTTACTGACATTTGTCAGTGTGATAAGGAAATGTTTATAGAAGGAGTCTCAAGTGTTAGCGTGTAAAAAAAAAAAGTTTATTCTTCTCATTTAACCTAAGCTGCATTTTCGTCCACTATACATGTGTAGGGGTTTGAGGATTTCCAGAGCATATGCCAAGAAACTTGGGGCATAATGCGGGCGACACCCTGGGTGGGGTGCAAATCAGTGCAGGGCAGAATCTCACAAACATGCTCCCAGTGATTATGTTGTAGACAATTTGGAAACCCACCAGACACAAGCAGAATGCAGACCATAGGCGAGATTTGAACCCCCAGCCCCAGAGTTGTGATGTAACAGTGCTAAGCACTACATCACTGTGCTTCCAGAGACTCAGTTTCAACAGAGAAAAGTCTGGTGATTTAAATGCTCAGTTTGTAGGTTTTTTTTTTTAAGATAATTATTAACTACATCTTGGAAGGTAAATGAATGACTAGAATATGTAATGCGTTAATAATTAATGAGCCATAATACTTGTTGAATTGCGCTACTGGAACTTGTTGAATTGCGCTACTGAATCCACACTTTAGAATGTGGTCTTAATGGAAAACGGTCTGCATCATTGATTATTTTCCTATAACAGCACCCCATAAGTGTTTTAATCCTTGCTTAATGTCTGCTCAAGGCTTGATGCTGTGTAGTGCCTGTGCCTCATTGTGGAAAATATCTCATGTTGTACTTGATTACAATGACATCTCACATTTACAGCTCTAAATAGGTTTGTGTGTTTTGATGAAAATAACAAAAAAAAATTCATATTAAAGAAATAAAAGATATAGAGCGAGGTGTGTACTTTCCTAGGCCTTAATCTTTAGGGAAATGTCCTTATTAGTTATCAGCATGATTTTAAATAAATTGAGAGAAGTTAAAATAGTAAGAAAAATAGTACACCAGAATGGTTAATAATGTGCAGTGTTCTTCACCAGGGATACCTTGGGGGCTAAACAAGGAGCGGTTGGACTGGTTGATTTAGTTCCTTAAAGAAGAAGAAGAAGAAGAAGGGGGGGGGGGGAAGAGAGTCATATCACTCTTAATAGTCACTTTGTCAGACTTCTGTGTCTGGCCTCTGTTGGGAAAGTCAGTTTAGGATGAAGGAGGTTTCCAGTCTCTGTGGAGTCACACTCAGCTGCGACTGGAAGTGTGCTTGCCAACTGATTGTGGGTCCTCTTTTGGGCCGGAGCCAGGCAGGAAGCGATGCTTACCGCAACGCCATCCGGTTTTACAAATTCAAAATGCAAAATGAGCTTGTTTTCCAGCAGCGCACATTCACCTCTTAAGCGTCTTGTAGGAGCTTTGGGAAGAATCTCCGTCCATAAGAAATTTCTATTTAATATTAACAGTGTTTTATTTTTTAAGAGCGGGAGGAATTTTTCTTTTTTGCTCCAGAGAAAGTGTATCTCCATGGCAATGGTCTTTGCATTAAGCATAGTTGGCAAGTTCCTCCTCCTCATGAGCTGCTCACAGCATTGCCATGGCAGCAGTGTTTCATTTTCCCATCGCCTATTTGTCATATTTTGAACTTTGTTTGCTGTGGTTGTATATTTTGTCCTAATTGTTTTGGACCTCTGGTATACTCCCATAAACGCTCTCCTCAAAAAAGACAAACAAAGATAGAAAAAAAAAAGCAACTGAACAATTCTCATCCAGCTGGCTTCCATCTTCTCTCTTTATATCCTTTAGTTTAGTTTTTCCCCCTCTAAAGACATTTTTTTTAATAAATAACATTTCACAATTCAAGTGTGAAACTAGGCTTTAGAGGTCATTAATTGGGACCACTGGGCTTCTAAAGAAAATCTGCTTATGTGAGACAGTCCAGTCAAGACGTCTTGTCCACTGAGCTGCGTCAAGGACAAGTGTTGATTTCTCATTCATGATTTCTCTCTCTCTTTCCCTCCCTTATTCTTGTCCCTCGCTTTCTCTCTGGCTTTGCGCAGGCCGAGGCGGATGTCGCTTCTCTGAACAGGCGCATCCAGCTGGTCGAAGAGGAGCTGGATCGAGCTCAAGAGAGACTCGCCACCGCTTTGCAAAAACTGGAGGAGGCAGAGAAGGCTGCAGACGAGAGCGAGAGGTGTGTCTGTGTGTATGGGCACTGACCTGGATAAACCAAGCCTTAAACACTGAATTATTGAGATTAATGGTTGTGTTTTATATGATGATGCACCGGTGAGTGGTTGTGTTACATGATCTATGACTCAAGACTGTATGCCAGTTCTCACCTGATTTACATTCTTAACATGTTAATGGATGCCACGATCTTGTGCAATACAGCTGATTTAAACCTAGCTTTAGGTCATATTTCCTCCAGTATTCCCAGTTAGATCAAATCCACACCTGTTGGTGATGCATGAATATAATGAATGAATTGAGTAGTGAATTGTGAGTTTTCCAAATGTGAGTTCAGTTAAGGTAAAGTTTTGTTTTGTAACCAAAGCAGTCTACTGTATTATATTCTGTATGGGTCAGATTATATATTTGTACACCCCAAGACTGGAGAACTAACTGGAAGCCTTAGTTGATATAAATCAGGTTTTCCTAAAATGTTAAGGGGGGAAAAGAATCAATCCAAAATAAAGCATATAAACTTTCCACCTTTTTTTTATTTATTTTATTTTTTTATGAAACTTTCAAATTTATTTCAGAATTGTGTAATGTTCATATGTGTAAAGCAGGTGATTAATAACTTTTACTGTTTTTCCACTGCCTTTCTAGTCAAGTGTTGTTAGAGGTATACATTCAGCTTGTCAGCCAAAACCTCCCTGATCATCAGCGTTCTAAATTAAACTGTTAAATGTTTAACGATTTTCATGCATACGACATTAAACACTCAGTCATTATTAAAACCTTCCACAGTTGCCATGATTGTCATGAATGCATCTCAAGTCAAAAACTCTGATCTTGGATTCAGGAGCATTTATTTATCTTGAAAATTTTTAAGTCCTATTGAAAAAAATTCTTTTGTTATGTTTGAGAGAGGTTTAAAAGTAAATTTAAAAGGTTGCTGCAGTAGGGAAAAAAAAGTTACTAGAGTTACTAAAGTTACTAAGTTCTCAAGAGTAAGTATACAAGAATAGTAGACAAGTATGTGATTTAACACACTTTTTGTTCGGAGAAGGTCGATTTGTTCTTTTTTTTTTTTTTTTTTATGTCGAACTGCAGTGCATCAGAAAGCAAGTGAAAAATCCAATCTGGGTTCACGGTCCCTAGTCTGCAACACCCTGACCCAAACCTGACCCCGTTTTCACATAACATGGTTTCTGATCATTTATTCAAAATTAGATTACAACTCACAGCTGTGTTTGGGTGGAACTTAAGGTATTTTGCACTTCTGTAATGCGTGCATGCACACAGCTTAACATTCGAAAAACTTCAGGTTAAGTGGAATGATGATGCAAATGCAGGAAAGCTAAAGAGTGTATGGATATTATTAACTGGATTATTTTATAGTCAGTGTTTCCCTTAACCTTTGAAGCAAAATGGCTTGTTTTTATAAAAGTCTGCCCTGTACGTTTGTTCCATGTATTTACTTGCGTTATGAATGTTGCACATATATGTTTCAAGTAACGATGATGGGCTGCTACTGGTTAAGTTAGCTGGCTAAATATCTCTAGTAAATGTATCTAGTTAGATTTTTGTGATTTTGTGTTCAGTATTGAAGTACTCGATATTATCGTGGTCACACACTGTGGCTGGTCTGTGAGGATGTAGTTTGATACCCCAGCAGAAGAAATTACATTTATTATTCATACTTGGGCAGTATTTGGAATTATATAATATTACAGCGGCTCCAGTGTAAACTGTGGCATAGGTTTGATTTTTATGATGTATGATTGGGCAGTTACCTCACTGGTGGCACTTTCAAAACACAGATTAAAATGATTTTTTTTTCTTTCTTTTTTTTTTGACCCAGTCGAGTTCCTTTCTCCAATTTGGCTATAAACAAAAGACAATTTTCAGCGACGTGACTGAGCTGGCTGTAATATCTGCTCTAGTTGTAAATGCTTTATGTTGCTACATCTGCTGCTACACCTCATGGTCTGCTCTGCTCATGGTTTTCAAGTTGGATACAGCTGGTCAAACAGCAGTCTGAGTGGTTTGTGTGTGTGTGCGCGTGCATTTTAGGGGCATGAAGGTGATTGAGAACAGGGCTCTGAAGGATGAGGAGAAGATGGAGCTGCAGGAGGTCCAGCTGAAGGAGGCCAAGCACATTGCTGAGGAAGCTGACCGCAAATACGAGGAGGTAAAGTTTTACCCCAGCCTATTTATACCCTGGGGTTAAAGCCTGCCCGTCTTCTCATTCTCTAAGTTTGGGTGTGTGTGTATCTGTGTGTTTGCAGGTGGCTCGTAAGCTTGTCATCATTGAGGGTGATTTGGAGCGCACAGAGGAGCGAGCAGAAGTTGCTGAGGCGTGAGTCAGGCTTTCAGTCATCTCAGTCTAACACACACACACAGTTTTTAATGGCCAATAGCCCATTCCTCCCCCTTATTTATGTAGATACGAGCTATTTTTGCATTTCACCCTGCACACATGGGTGACTTTGCTTTTCTTAATCTGGCAGGTCACATTTTAGAGTTCCTCTTTTAGACACTTGAGCCTGCAAATTAACATCTGCATCACCCACAATCACGGAGTCCCATCCCATCATGCAGTGCCCTTAGATCCACATTTTTATTAAATTTTTTTTTTTTTAATTAATTATTTTTTCCTTACCTAATTGCATGTTGTTTTCAGCACACATCAAGAGCAACCCCACCTTTATGTCTGTCTTTTAAAGAAAGGCTTACTTTATCTTTGAAGCTTAGATAAGTGTATAATTAAAAGGTGGTAATTTATTATTATTATTATTTTTTTATTAAGTAGAGCTCTTGAAGAGTGCTTGCGTTATTCAGAACACCATAAAAGTGGGAATGCTGTACATATATCATGACTGAACATTACCTGTGCTTCCTCCTTTTTTTTCCCCCCCATCTGTGCGACTGGTGCGTGCATGTTTTGAAAAACTCCCACACACCCATCCCTACCTGCATGCGCTTTTGGGTCCGCCCTGTCACGCCACGCCTTGCCTCGCCTCGCCCCCTCCTACTTCCTCTTCCTCCCTGCCCACCTCAAAAAAACAGCAATAGACGTCGATTGGAGGAGCTGCTGAGGAATTACGACCAAACGCTGAAGAGTCTGCAGGCAGCCGAAGACAAGGTACTGGCCCAGTTCTGGTTCCCAGTGGGTTCCTCTTACAGGCCCCGGGGATGAGCGAAAGTGGGCCTCGGATTTATACCGAGCAGCCCGGAACTGGTATTTTTTATTATTTTTTTAAAGGGCTTGTTTGCTTCCTATGCCCTATGAGCCTGTTTTTTTTTAGGGAGGTTCAGGCAGGTGTTTGAAAAAAAAAAAAAAAACGTCGTCAAATGACCCGACTTACCCTCATCCTCCTTGTTCACCCATCTGCTTCCTCTTCCCTTAATCCTTCATCCTTTCTCACCCAAGTGAATGATCTGTGTGGTTTATGCTCGCAAGTAACTGCATGAATGTGGTTCAGTTTGTGTGTTTTTTGATGTTTTATTTTAATCGTCACTCCATACGATCACTTCCACTTGCCCAGTTTTTGGTTGCTGTTACAGTCGACTATTTTTAGTTCACCTAGTATCTAACATGGCTTCTTTTTTTGTTTGAGGGATGAACTAATTTACACCCAGATCATGCACTAGCAGTCCATAATGTGTTGTTGTTTTTTTCTCTTCCTGTTTGTGTTTTTCCTGTTCTAAATGTCTTTCTATTTTGTGTCCCCTCCCTTCTCCCCACCCCCTCATTTTTCTCATATTTATTCCCATAATTTGCTTTCATCTTCTCCTCATCTCAATTCTTTTCTCAACTTCTCCCCCCCCCCCCTCCCCCTCTACATCCTGACTCCTGATTTTTCCAATGTCTTTCTACTCCCCCAACATACTTCCCCTTCTCTTCTCTCTTTCAAACACTAAAATGTGAAATTAAAAACGAACCAAAAAAATCCTGCAGCAAATGTGCGGAATTGGACGAGGAGCTGAGAAATGTCACCAATACCTTAAAGTCCTTGGAGGCCCAAACTGAGAAGGTAGGAAAGGAGATATGGAAAAAAATAAATTTCTGCATGCTTGTGGGATTTTAAGCGGTTCTAAGCTCTAAGAAACTACAGTACTTATGGGAAGAGATTTCAGAATAAGATATAAGGGCCTCATTTTGCTTATCGGCAGAATACAAGCCCGGGTCTTATCAAAAGACCACGGCTGCTTGGTCCTACTAGCCTCCAGACCTTTTTACTGTTCTCATGCATGATGTGAAACATTAAGATTTTGTTTTTGTTTTTCTTTAAATAAGTAGACTTTAGACTTTGTGTAGTAAAGCCATCAGATTTTGTCTTCTGGTTTGAAATGTCTTTTGAAATTAAATGTTTGTCTGTTATGTTATTTCATTATCTTATTCAGTGTTCTCCAACAAGACCAGACAGTATTTCACAATTTCACTGCCTGATCTGTTGCTAGCCATATTTAGCAAACATAAGTCGTCATAGAAACCACCACAGAGGGGTAGGATTAATGCAAGGCTTATTTATTTATTTTTATTTCCCCTGCTTCTGCTTTGGAATAGTTTTTAAGCACATTGTTTGAATTTTGGTTTTTTATTTTCTTTTTAAAGCATTGATTTTTATTTTTTTTCCCTTCTTTTTTAATATGGATGAGATTGAACTGTTTGTGATTTAACTTGTAGAGGTATCAATGCTTATAAACCCGCTTTATTAAATTTTTTAGAATTTTGAGTAAATCAGGCAAGATGGAGGAAAGCTGGAGACAGGCTGGATGGAAATATTCCCTTAGCTCTGCAGAATATTGTCCAGTTTGCAATTTAATCCTTTGAGGCATGTTTACCCAGAAACACTGTGTTTTGCAGAGATGTGTGGTAGCGTTCAATTGCTCAGCTATGCTCAGACAAGGTCGTTTCGCCATGACGTCAGTGCGCCAGATAACCGTGGCTCTGTGAATGTTTGAGCTGTCTCTCACTCACTGGCTGAATCAGCTCAAGCTGTGGAGTTTTTATTTTTTTTTCTCTTCTTTTTCCTTTCCTTTTTTTTTTTCCTCCTCTCTTGCATTCCAGCAGTCTTGAATCTTGAGGGAGCTTCCTTATTAATAGCTTAGCTCCTGTCTTTTTAAACCGACACTGAAAAGCAGGACAGGAAAAGTATTGAATGAAGGTTCAATATATATATATAAAGTGTTGGGACAGATGTTGGTCGTAAACATGCCCTGTAGATTAGTTGTACGCGCTTTGCATCTGGAATCAATCAGCTGAGTCAGTGAACTTGTGAATAGAAGACAAAGGTTTGCTGCTGTGTAACCCACGAGGCCTTGGTGTGTCTAAAATGTGTGCGATAAAACCATCTGGTTTCAAACAGTGTGATTCTCTGATTGGCTGCCTGTTTGCTCATTGCAGTATTCCCAGAAGGAGGACAAGTACGAGGAAGAGATCAAGATTCTCACGGATAAGCTGAAGGAGGTGGGGCTCCAATTTCTTCACTATCATAACTAGCAAAGCTCTGGTGTTTTAGGGTGCGCAGGACCCTCGTTGTTGTTAATACTACTAAAAAAAATATATTTATTATTATTATGTAAACAGTCAGCCAACAAAATTATACACCCTTCAGGAAAAGAAAAATAAACTTGTAAAAATATTTAAAAATACCAAATGTATTTCTATTATATGATATTATTAGTGTAATATGCATCATACTGTTTTTCTTTTCCTGAAGTGTGTATACATTTATTTTGTATATCTTAGCAGCAAGCATTTTCCAGCGAAATCAGTTTACTATCAAAAGTGAAAACCATTTTGCTGAGGCTTCAGTATTGATTAAGTCTACTTTGCTTCAGGACTATTCAGCAACTTTATCAATTTGTGAAATTTTATTGTATCAGAAAATCACACATGGGTCCCAAGATTTTAGACATCATAAGCAGAACTTGTAGTTCTAGACCAGTTTTATTTTTTTGTTTCCACATGTGCACTTAATCCTATGAGAATTTTATACAAAACAGAATGAGAATCCTTCCCATGTTTCTCATAATAAAGAATTTTCAAGCGGTCATGCTGTCTTGTGTTTCTACCCTGTGTCCCAAAATATTTGAACACCCGAATATCAAATTTACATGTCTCTCTAAATTGTTGCCACACAACTATAAAAGGTGTCTTTGTGCTGTAGAATTATAATGCTCCTTCCCTGGAACCAAGTGATGTCTGTAGTTTGCTTCATAAATTTCCAAGAGACCTGCCAGTTTAGCATCTGAAAACCCTTGAAGTGGTTTCCCTAAAGCATTTGTAACAAATTTTTTCTGCACCCTGAGACCGTTTTTAGCAACATCCTTTTGTCTTTTTATTGCCGTTGTTTGTCAGAGTCAGAGACCACAAAAGCAGGTCATTGTGAAATCGCTAAAGAAATGATAAAGCACGCATGCACACTACTAAACATGCTTTGACAACGGTATTGAGATTGTAGCTACAGCACCAAACTTACTAACCCGGCTGGCTATTTTTCATGAGAGAAGAAACTTTTTATACATTGTTTGTGCGCATGTCTTCTTTTGAGTTTTGCTGTAAAACATATTTGTTGACTAATCTTTGCTGCTGCTGTTTCTTCCTTCTCAGGCTGAGACTCGTGCCGAGTTCGGCGAAAGATCAGTCACCAAGCTCGAGAAGACCATCGACGATTTGGAAGGTAGGCAGCTCAGCTCACTACATCCTGATGTTATCTTTTTCTCACAGCTTTACTTCTGCCTTCTGATCGCTGTGTGTACGCCTACAGAAACGGAGTGCAAAGCCGTTAGAGGAGAGCCGGGCCATGCTTTTAATGACGCGACCTCCATGTAAATACTTAGCATGTGTGTGCAGTGGAGTGAGCTGCATGTGCTCTTAGGTTTTATTTAGTTATTTATTTTTCCCCCTGCGTGATCATAAAGCATCTAAAAGTGCCACTCTCAATTCCGATTGAGATGTCTTGCTAGCACTCTCTCTGTGTGTGTGTGTGCGTGTGTGTGTGCGAGGTGTTTAACCTTTTTACAATCCATGCTAACGGCACTCGTGGATGTAAACCATAAACCCACGAAGCTCTTTTGTATTTACATTATTTAGGAGTAGATACAGTACCTCCAATAAATAACTTGCACCAACGCTTATTTAATCAGCACAGCTCGGGGTCGCCATATAAATATACTCTATACAGTACATCCCCGACTTGCTAACGAGTTCCGCGGTGGGGTCAGCTGACCTCGTTTAAAGGCAGCCCCAGGAAGACAACGCTACATGGTGTTTACTCCGCGTTTGGATGGACCCCATTTTTGTCTCTGAGCTGTTTTCCATTGTATTGGACTGTGAACTTTTTTTTTTTTTTTTTTTTTTTGAGGATTTTCCGAAATTTGGTTCATTCACAATCAGGACCCCTTTACAGGACAGACATTTTCTATGATCGGGCTCCTGGACTGATTCATTTAAACCGGTCAGGCCGACTCACTTCTTCCACACACACACACACACGTACAATATACCGGACTTTAGACCCTTCATACATCCACTTACACACTGAAAATATTGTATATAATTGTAATTTAACTGGTGCACTGCAGTTGTTGTACAAAAAAAATAAAAAATACACGTGAGCTACTTCTGCGGTCCGTTCGTAACTCGAATGTTTGTAAGTCAAGGACTTGCTGTATTCAAGTAAGTATCCCTCATGGAGTTTGAGATTTTTCACTAGATGTGAAGCTACTTAGTTACCTCCTGAACAAGTAGGAACCCTTTATTGACTGTGATAAATGTTTATTTGGTATATAGTTTATACCAACTACTCATGCTTTTATTTATTTATTTATTTATTTATTTATTCATCAAGTCCAGTCATCTATAGCATATTTTTCTTCTCTGATTCGTCTCACTAATAAGTGGTTTCCTTTAGACGCACAGCTATTTAGTCCTAATCCTGCGAGGTCTCATTAGTGTATGTGTATGTAAATGCTCTTACTTTCATTATTAAACACGTATCTGATTTTTATGGTCAGTTTCTTACCATGCGTCTCCAGTAACGGTTACAAAGCTCCTCGGTGCTTGATGCAGCCCAATAATTTCACCATCCTCAAGTGGTGGCTTTATTTATTTTTTGGGTTGGTCAGAGCGTTTACACAGAACATGTAATGGTGGTGCAAATATACACCACCCTAATGCTATTACTGTACTATCCACAAGCAACTCGTTCTGCACTACACACAGGCGAGATCTCTGGTTTGTAAAACCACTTAATTTATACGCACCTGTTAGTGGCTGATCTTTTTAGAAACAAGACCGTGCAAAGGTTGATTAAAACCGAAGAGGATGCATCTCAGTGGTATGAATGAATTGACTAAGGTTCATAAGATTTATATTAACTTTGTATGTGGAACTGAATAACCATAAGTCGTCCCCGACTTATGAACATTTGAATTATGTATTTCTGTGGATAAGAACGGACCACAGTTCTACGAATATTCGTAGATGCGAACAAATCATGGAAGTAGCTCACGTGTATTGTACACACAAATAGACTCTGCAGTGAACCAGATACCAATATTTGCAATTATATACACAATATTTTCAGTGTGAGTGAATGTATAAAATATCTAAAATACGGTATATTGTATGTGTGCGCGTGGGGGGGGTGCAGGAGAAATGAGGCGGCCTGACTGGTTTCAATGAATCAGTCCGGGAGCACGACGATAGACGATGTCTGTCCTGTAAAGCTGTCCTGATGGTGAATAATCCTAATTTCAACAACAGTCCAATACAGTGGAGAACAGCTGAGACAAATTGGCACCCGTTCAAACGTGCAGTCAACACCATCTAGCGTTGTGCAGCTGCGTCACCGGGATTCCCCTTGCGATTTAAAGGTGCAGTCTCATATAATGCACAACCTAATACACGTCGTATATTCGTGTCAAAGGTGAACAAGACTCACTTTGATGGACTTACGAACGAGTTCCGTTCGTAAGTCGGATTTGTTCTTGAGTCAGGGTCTTATTGTAGAAATTTGACGCTATTGTTACAGTAGATAGTTTAGTGTACATTTTCACGTCCTACAAATTATTTACGAATCCAATTTGCGCTGACCTTAACGAACGAGTGATGCCGAGAGAGAGAGAGAGAATAAAGACGCTCGTCACGCACAAATGAAGGTTGCCGATGGCTGTGACGAGTAATACCGGGTCTTGGTTTGGCCATGTTGCTTTTTTTATTTCTTCATTGTGGTTCCTCTATGGAGGTGCTTTAGAGATCGTAACTCGGTAAAAAAAACTGATTAAAAAATAAACCTGTAGTCTGCCTCCTACACACACTGTGCCGTTACAGCACAGCCTCATTGTTTGCTCTTTGCACGCTACTGTGAAGCTCAGTAAGAGCTGTGCATAGGTGTCGTCGAGGCTGGTGCCTGCCTGTGTGTGTGTGTGTGTGTGTGTGTGTGTTTTAAGCTCATTCTACAAACTAACAGGATTAGCAACGTGGTTAAGAGTGGTGTCCTGCATGGTGGTGTTCTGGAGCGCAGAGTGACATAAGGGTGGTGGGAGGCAGAGGAGGGGAGGGGGCGGGGTCGTCATTACAGTGCAACTTACAAAAAATACAGGAAACAGTTTAAGGCTGTTTTGATAATTATTTAGCACAATTATTTTAAAAATCTAACTTGAGTACCGTCTTTGAGCTTGAACATGGTTGAGGATTTTAATGCACGGGTATCTGTTGCTAATCAGTAAGACCAGCTTGTCACCAATACCACATTTTTGTGTTTCTAATAACTAATCAAGTGGTAACTTTATATTCTAATCTTTCACAACATGGCAGGGATCTCAAGCAAACCGCAGACTGACGTTCCACTTTAGTCGCTCTTTCCTATGAGCACACGCTCGCTCTCTCTGTGTCTCTCTCTCTCGCCTACATTCCCTTTCCTCCCACTCTCCACGTCGCCTTTGCGAGCAGCTCATTCCTGAACGATGTCGAGGCCAGGACTCTGTGTTCATCCCCTCCCTCTCCGTCATCGCTCCATCCGCTCTGATTTCATCACTTTCTCCCCTGGCGTGTGTTCACTTCTCCTGCGGTCGTCTCTATCTCTTTATCTCTCTCGTGTTCTTCTCTGACTAATATTTCTGTCTATTTCTTATTCTTACTCCTTACATCGCTTTGTTTTGTGCTTGTTCACGATTTTGGGTCACCACTGTCTGCTATTTTTTTTGTTTTTTTTCTCTTCCCTGTTAACCGAGATCTTTGCAAAAAGCAAGTCGTGACGAAATGTAACCTTGCTCAATGAAATGTATAAGCATCATGCCGTAGGTTTTCAGTTTCATAACTACTAGCAATTAAATCTTTTAATGATGCCTTAACCACTCTTGTGTCGGATCGGTTGAGCCAGGAAATGCTGCCCGAGTGAATCAGAGAGGGATTTCGATGTGGATGTGTAATGCATCATGTATTTGTCTAGTTTAATCCGTCTACACACACACATTTTGACGTCGTTCTAGTCAAACAGGGCAAACGGTAATATCATGGACCGCCGCTCTTGGCGAAAACACCAACAGCTTGATTCGCCCTTTGGGGAATGTTCCGGTCCCCCCCCTTTTTTTTTAAACTGCTGACTGACTATGGCCATTGCGGTTTTGTATGAGCTAATATCCTAGTATGCTAGCAGCTCGCCTAACAGCTACATGCTTTGTTTTATCCCCAGCTGCCTCTCCAGTTACAAGACGGAAAGTTACTGTTCTGGAAGTAGGAATGTGGGCTTGATTGAAATCATTTCTATGATATAAACAGTATTTTGTGTAGTCTGTTGAGTGTCTTGTCAAGAAACAAGTGTCTTATACTTAACACCACCACACCGTAATCGCAGACACACTTGGTTTTTAATTTAACCTTCACCATCTGCTGGTGGATCTCATCAATCTCGAGGGTAAAATCGTTAAGGCTAGATATGAAACGCATCACTAAGTGGAAGAGGTGTTGCAGAAAACTCTTAACATGTGACATCGTGGCGCAAAAACATTATGTAGCCAGTGGAGAAAAAGGAATTGTTGTAAGGCCTTGCTCGGATTTATGCACACAAAGGTATTTAATGTGGATATTTGCTGTATGATGTTCATCTGAGATTAATTTCCAGAGTTATAGATTTGTAACTGAGCTAATTATACGTTAACGCACATATAAAGAAAGCAGGTTTAACAAGGTTTAAACCAAGGCTTTTCAGGCATGACATGATCGTACAAGCCGTGTTTTCCTCCTTGATCCAATATAGGAAAAGCAGCGCCTTTCCCTGGTCATGTGATCTACATGGTCTTGAAATATAAAGCGTTAGGTTCATCCAAAAGTGGCAAACACAAAACTGTACGGTAGTTGCAGGTCAGTTTTACGATCACTGAAAAGCAAGCCAGAAGTGACCACAACAAAGAAAAAACCCCTGAGATGACATCACATATGGGTCACACCCGACACCCGACACCTGATAGGCGGCAGCAGTTCTTAGGTTCAGATCGGTCATCACCTGGTCTGGTTATGCACCAAAGGAAAGGGTGAGGTGTAAACTATGTACTTTCTGAAATCGTTAAGGAACTTGTGTGCAGGACCAGATGCAGGAGGGGTGAGTCAGGAGTGAGACAGAAGTAGAGTAATGTGGATGAATCGGATGCGTCTGGAAGCGGAAATGAGCCACATCAGTAATATTTCTACAGATGAAGCTAGATCTAAATAGATACAGCTACCTAGCGTTTTACTTTTTACATTTTTTTAATTTGTAATATTTATTGCCAGGGTTTGAAAAACATAATGATATTTTTTTTTTTATTATATAACCACAATCTGAGCTGCCTTTTACACAGAGGGTAATAATAGTATTTCTTGCAATGCTTCTGCTGTACAACTTCCTGGATGGAGGACGCCGTCTTCACTGTTTGTGACCATGCTCTATAGGTTAGAGTAGAAGTTGAAAAGATTTTCATGGTTCCTAACGATGAACTGCTTAATAATTTTAGGTTTCAGGAAAATAGTCTTAACACTACTTTCTATTTCCTGTTTGCATTTAATATCTTGAAACTTGCAACAAAGCGTTTAACATGTTTCAGCATGGCATTTTTATTTTCTTTCCCACCCCATGTGTAACGAATTACATCACCAGACGTGTCCGTGCTTTTTGGTTTCATCATAACTTTGTTGGAACGATCCTGTAGGTATTAGATTTCAATTCGTGTTTTTTTTTTTTTCTTGGCATTTGAACAGCACAGGTTTTCAGACGTTATGCCCGCTTGCAAAAATATCCACACAGCATCATTTTGGCAGGAGAGAATCGATCCATCCTTTGAATTTTCAAAAAAAAAAAAAACGCCCCTCTCTCGCTCTCTATTCTTCTCTCACCTCCCTCTTTTGTGTTTTTTGTTTTGCAGAGAGGCTCGCCACCGCTAAAGAGGAGAACATCAAGATCCACGCCACGCTGGACGCCACTCTGCTGGATCTCAACACCTTCTAAGAGTCTGCACCGCCCCCTCTCTCTCCTCTCCTCCCTTCCTGAACACCCCTCACTCCACCCCACCACAACCCACCCCTACCTTTCTACCCCCCACCCCCATGCTGAGTGGCTGAACAAGGGCAAGAATTTTTTTTTTTTCTTTCTTTCTTTTAGGTGTAGGTAGCACTTTAGCTTCATTCATCACTTTCCAGCTTTGGCCCTCGGTATTTCCCAGATTTTCTTTTTCTTATCTATTTTTTTTTTTTTTTTCTTTTTTTTTTAATCATTATATTATTATACTTTTTTTTTTTTTTCTTTTTTTTGGTGTAGACTCTTCCCATTCCCTCCCATGAACAAGACTGGATATGATAAGGCGCCGATGTCTTTCTGCAAGTCGAAATATTCCTGATTTTTGATAAATTCATTCCTGTAATTGTGTGATAAAGTAACGAGACGGCGCTCTCTCTCTCGCTCGCTCCTTTTTTTCAGATTTCTGTGTTCTGGTTAGTTTTCTAGTCCCGCAGTGCAATATTATTAATTCAGAATAGTATAAAGAATCTGAAAGGTTGCCGTTCAAGATACGACTCTTCTCACCTGACTCTTTGTAACCCCGCCCTTTTTTCCTGCCTCGTCCGTTCTAAGACTTGAGCACTATTATTTGTTACAACAGATCTACATGTTTTTCTGTGCCAATGCCACGTGAGACCGTTATATTACATGTCGTACTCATGGCCATGTGTTTCGCTTGGGAAAAAGAGCTAAGACCTGTTACTAATTATGCCGAATCATCTCACTTGAATTTGTTTCTTCTTTTCTTGTTGTTCAGCAAAAAACAAACTCGACGGTTTTCATTGAACCTTTCCATTTCTTTTAAGGCTGAGGTGTAGAAACACTAGGTGACTGATTCAAGTTTGGTATGAAGTGAGGGGGGGAAAATGTACTAAAACCAGGTGAATGCTTGTTTAGTTTTTTTTTTTCCCCCCTCACGAGTTAGAGGCAGAGAGACGGGATGTCGCATTTACACTGCCAAAATCAAAAAACAACAACAAAAAAAAAAGAGTGAAGGGGTCTAGAGAAAGCGAGAGGGTGAATAAGGTATTATCTATAAGCATCTCTTTAGTGTACTGTCTCTGCGTCCACACATGGAAGTGAGTTAAGTACTTCAAAGCACCAAGAACCTTTTTAACTGGAATTGCAAAGTTTAAGATGTAAACATTTTGGTATCAGTGTTTCATTGTAATAATGACACAAGATCAAAAGTCCTTTTTTTTTTTTAAATAAAGTACTATAACACTTAATGAGCTTTCTGGAATTCATTGTCTTCGGTTATGTCGTAAAGGCGATCAGTCACTTTTGGATGCTAAAGCTTCATTCACTTTTTTGAAAGTAATAATTGAGTTGGTTCTAAGGAGGTCTTGGACCAAGAAAATATTTATTTTATTATTTTTTTAAGTATCACGATTTTATTACAATTTAAAAACCTTTAAAAAGAGTTTAATGATTATAAGGAATGTGCTACATTAAATTAATCTCACTTTAAAAAACAAGCACAGCATTTAACAATACAAACTTCAAATACAAGTGTTTAACATTTAATTTCAAATCAAATTAAGCAAAAAAAAAAAGCTAAATATTTTTACTAAGCATCATGTATGTCCGTCATCCATCATGATTATTATTTCTAAACAAACTTGGTGAATAATTCACAACACAGGATGAAGAATGTGTAAATGGTTCAGAGTGCGTCACCTGTAGGATTATATAGAAATGGTGATGTTTTACCTCAAACGCCGACTTGTTTTGAGACATGTGTGTAATGAGTGGGTTTGATACTAATTGATAGAAACGGGGTTTGGGAGAAAAAGGCAGATCGGAACCTGTGACTTTTGATAATGTAACTCCATCAAAATGTGTTTGTTGCTTCACTTGAAGTTTTTCTGCACTTGTAGAGAATGGTTTGTATCTGAGGATGATCACCTCACTGTCATGGCCAATCAAACTGAAAACCAGACAGTTCTGGTCACTGGATGATCGATTTGTTAATCTCTATTAAAAATGTAAAATTATATATTTAAAAAACAAACAAAAAAAAAACAATTTTGGATCCAGTGTGGCGATTCGTGAATCGCCACAAAAAAGAATCGTGATCCATAATTGAATTTTTATTCCCCCCCCATCTCTAATATTAACTAGGGATTGGAATCACCAGATTACGATACTATCGCAATACACAGGTGCTGATTCAGTTTGTATTAGGATACTGTAACCATCACTAATTTATAAATATCCCCTTTCAGTTTTATCCCCCCGCCCCAGTTTTGTTATAATTCTAACCAAATCTAAATAATTAAAACCAAAAAAAATTTTATTCGCTCCTACCACACAGGATGCTGCGAAGACTGGTAATATGTCTATAGTTTAGATTGCACCCCCTGCAAGAGTATAGAGGAACAGCACAGTTTCTCCCCCTCAAATGTAAATTTATAGAAATAAAAAAATCGATATATAGATTATTTTAAATGTTGGTTAAAAATATCTGTAGATTGATTAGTTTTCTGGGAGGTTTCTGCCAGGAAGGGCGTTCGGCATAAAACGTGCCAAATCAAATATATACGGCTCGGATGATCCATTAGGGAGGACATTGTTTGTCCATGGTTGTACTATTCCACTTATATTACCAAAAGTATATGGACACCTGACTATCACCCTAGTAGTCAAAAAGTTTGGCATCATGATTTTTATTTCTTTCTACACTGAAGCAATGCTGATGGCGTTCAAAATACACAATAATCTCCTCTGAACAGTCGATATTGAGGTGTATCTGCTACTTCTGCTCTGCAAAGCTTCATAACGGCTCTAATCTGAGGTGCTGTTTGTTAATTGGTGATTTCTGAGGCTGGTGACTCTAAATGAAAGTTTTGGTCTTGCTTTCCCCACATGTACTTCATCATGGTGCTTCAGTGGTTTTGCAAATACACTTGACAATACAAAACTGTGCAAGAACTGTTCCAGAACAGCTGACCTTTGTGTCTTAAAATAACATTGAATAATTTTATTATCTAGTTACCAAATACCCATATGTGTTATTTCATAGATTTGAAATCTCCAGTATTGTTCTAGGAATGTTGGGAGCATGTTCACGTATTAGATGTCTTTTACATGCAGTAGAATTGAAATTTCCCCTCGACTGGAACTGACCGGACAAACCTGTTCCAGTAGAACAACGCCCCTGTGTGCAAAGCCAGCTCCGCGAAGACACGGATCTTGAGTGTGATACAGAGCCCTGAGCCAGACCTCTAAACCACTAAACACCGTTGGGGTGAATGTAATCCAGACGACGTCTCGGGTCTCCTCACGAAACATCAGCGTCCGACCTCATTAATGTAAATGAGCGTAAATTCCCGCTCCAGAATCTTTTCCTTTTAAAAAAAAAAAAGGGGGGACCACATTTCCAGCCGAGATTTAATCTGGAATGGGATTTTTATCAAACCATCAAGTGAGCGCTTGTGCCCTGAGGATGGGGCGGAGTCATCCTGAAGAGACACCACTCCCATCAGGATAAAAACGATGGAATTATTCTACTAATAATTAGAAGAAACGCATTCATATAAACCTGTAATCTGAGTTATAACAGACCTGAATGTGAGCTGATTAAAAAAAAAAAAAATTTTTTAAATAATGAGTTATGGTTTAATACATTTTAATGCATAATTTAATACATATCTAAAATACTTGCATGAGGTACTGTAGAATCAAACTCAAACCAATGTATTGAGCTTAACCTAAAAATGTATGAAAATTACGTCTTGATTATTAAGGATTGTGAATTATGTGGTAATAAATGAGAGAGTCTGTTAAAATGTTAGACAATTTCGACTGCCTTCCTCAAGAAACATCAATCGTTCGAGTGTGTAAATAAAATGCTCTGCAGTAACGGCTCATGGTCCTTTAGTTCCTCTTCACTGTCCGTTTAATCTCGTACTGTCCTGTGTGCACCGGCGCTCATGTGTCCTCTCCCTAGCTAACGCCAACAGTCCCTCGAGCTGTCTGTCGAGAAGTGCGACGTCTCCGTCGTTTCTTATGGTCCAGTCGAAGTCCACTCCCTGATCCAGACCGCATTCGGACTCGGCATCGTCTACTCCTGAGGAGCGAAACAACGTTAGTCAGCTTACGTACAGTACAAGGTGAGCTATTCCAACATGGTGCAGGTAATAAATAAACTGCCAGCTTGGTGTGTATCGCCTTCTCCCGATCTAAAGAGAAGTCAAGATGTGGACTTAACACGTAAAAGAAAAATAGTTTGCCTAAACTGAAATGACTGATCCTGTCCCTGTTGTTACTAAACACCAGCGTATTAATCTTTTTGTCTTTGTTAACTGTTGAGTTTTTGGTCGTTGTTGTAACTTTCGTTCCAGGTAGATGGATTGAAATCTTTGTACACACACATTTGTAATTTTTAAAAAAAAATTTATTTGGAGCATTATTGGGTGTCGCTAAGATGTCCAGTCTCCAAACCATGATTCATCCACCCTCTGCCATACTTTAAAGCTAGTTCTTGGTACGATCCACTCTCTGCCAATCTTCACAGCTGGCGCTTGGTACGTTCCACCCTTCGTCATGCTTTACAGCTGGTTCTTGGTACGGACCCCCCTCCACCATATTCCAGAGCTGGTTATTGGTACGATCCATCCTTTGCCATAATTCTGAGCTGGTTCTTGGTACGATCCACCCTCCGCCATACTTTACAGAAGGTTCTTGGTACGATCCACCCTCCGCCATGCTTCAGAACTGGTTCTTGGTACGGACCCCCCTCCAACATATTCCAGAGCTGGTTATTGGTACGATCCACCCTCCGCTGTATTCTAGAGCTGGTTCTTGGTACAATCCATCCACCCTCCGCCGTATTCCAGAGCTGGTTCTTGATACGATCCACCCTCCGCCATGCTTCAGAGTTTGCTCTTGGCACGATCCACTCTCTAATACGTTTCAGAACTGGCTCTTGGTACGATCCACCCTTCGCCATTGCCTTAAAGCTGATTCCACCCTTTAGCAGTACTTATTTCCAATACAAACATACTGTTGTCCCAAAGATTTTTTTTTTTTAAACAGATACCTCTCTATCTCTCCCTCATCTGAACTGCTGGTCAATAACTCTTGACCTTTTGCAATCTGCCTTTCACCAAGATGAACATCAAGACTCATTTTATGAGTAATTCTGGCAGAAATCCTGGTCACTCTTAAAGCATTTTCCTCATTGTAACTGTATAGTATGTTTAGGATACACCTGCACAGTTAGTGTGTAATAGGTCTGTAATAGTTCTTTCTCCTACCTGCAGTGAATCTCCATCCCCTCTGAGCCCTGGTTTGCTCAGAGGCCTCCACTCGGACACAGACACACCGCTGTGGATATTCATTCCAGAACCACTGCAGATCCGACATGCGCCGACAGTCACTTACAATCTGGAGAGACAGACAGTCAGAAAGAGAGAGAGAGACACAGACAGACAGACAGACAGAGAGAGAGACAGACGATGAGCGATAAGCGGCTGGTCCAGTCATGCAGTCCTACAGTGCGTGAGGTTAAAGTTAAACCATAGTCCCGAGCATACAGGATATGAAGCGGAAATTATAACAAAGTGCTGCTTAATTAAAACTAAACAGAGCTGTACTGTATTAGCCATCTATCTACAGTATATCAAGCTAATCATTGCGTGAGACTAGGCTTTCTCTTTTCCCACCGTGATACTGCATTTATGTGAAGAGAGGTGAAGCCCCAGGCATATAGAAGAGAATCAGGTCCCCAAAGACTACCAGCGGGTAGACACACACTTCCTACGTACTGGGTCATTGATTGCTTATGTATGAAGTGTCCTATTTCTGTCATTTGGAATATGCTTGATTTGTGACAAACTGAGCAAAATTATGGGGTTGAAAAGTGAATATTTGAAGTTTCTTGAGCCCATCCCCTATTCCCACCTGAGTACCCAAAGCTCAAACTCTGTACGTGCTGACACTGGTTTGAATAGTTAGCATTAGCAAAGACTGTCACATGACATCACTTCAAAGTGAAAAAATAAAAATGAAGTTGTAATACTTATACAAACCACTAGAGACGGGAATCACCAGGGATACGATGTTGTTCGATTTGTATTGTGATTACTGTAACTGTCTATCATGTAACTATCATGATTTTATTAATATCCTTCAATTTCATTACAATTTTAAACAAAGTCAGCAAAAGATCCGCTCCTACCACGCATGACGCTGTGCTCCCACCCAATGTGTGAATAGTTTAGCGTGCACCACCTACAGGATTATAGAGGAACTGCAACATGTTACCACTTCAAATTTGACACTCTTTTTTTAAATTAAATTATTTTTTAAATGAATTTTTACATGTTAAAGCATCCTCCTTATAGTCCTGATCTCGCACCATCAGACTTTAACCTGTCTGGTCCCCTGAAAGCAGCCCTACGATGGAGGATGAAGATTCACTTCTGATGAAGAAGTGAAGAAAGCGGTGCATTCGTGGCTCACAGGTCAGCATGAAAGCTTGTTGACAGATGGACAAATTGTATTGAAAAGCGAGGAGATGTTGAATGTCAAAAAATATTTTGTTAATCAACTTTTCTAAAAGTTAATTAAAATAAATTCTACAGCCAGAGTGCGGATAATTTTTGACTCACCCTCATGAGTCAAATAGTAAGGATATATTGAAAAAAAAAAATTCAATTATTGTCACATTAATATGATGTCATTCTAATAATTATAATAATAATATTCTTTCAGTTGTCTCACGTTGAGGGGTCGCTACAGCGGACCATGCGATACGAACACAACATGGCAAAGGTTTTACGTCGGATACCCCTTCTGATGCAACCCTACCCTTTTCATCCGGGCTTGACCCGCTGTTAACGTGTTCCCTACACCGTACAACCGAGCAGTTGCGTTACCTGAGGTTCGGAACATGGCTGAACACCCTGTGCTCTATTCTCCACTGGACACTTTAAGCCGATCAGAACGCAGGCGAGTTAAAATGCTCCTATAATCCTGTTACTCACCCACATGGGCTGAGAGGCTCCACATACGGCCATGCGGCAGAAGAAGCCCGGATCCTGATTCCTCCTGCTCTCTCCCCATCTGATCATCTCGGCTCGGTGATGCTCTTTATACTGGCCTGCTCCCAACAGCTGCGTGTAGTCCAACCCGTGCTCCTGATAATGCGTGGAATTTTAAATGTTATAAATTTACAGTGAATTTTTTTTTTGAGTTAGGATCTGATTTATACCTTTGCATATTGCTCTTTGAGTGGAGCAGAAAGCCGGAGGATGCAGCACAGCTCTGGGCTCAACCTACACAACAGACAGGCGACAGACAAACAAACAAACAAATAAACATGTGATCCCCTGCATCCATCTGGACCAGACCACGGTTTACTAAACATGATTTCTCAGCCACTGAAACTCAATTGTCTGAAAGCAACAGGTTAAAACAAGCATTTTTCATCACGGTGTACATTTTTGTTCAGGTTATTTGTACTAGTAGGAATTGCTTATTGCACCTTTAAACACAATCATTCAACTGAATTAAACTTCAATACAAAAAAGATATTATTATATATCACCGTTGTTGTATTAAATCTGTTACGTAATCTTTTCCAGACTTCCGTTTTCCGCTGAATAACAAAATAAGTTTATTCTCTGAATCTGTCATGATCCATAAAACTTCTACGCTTTCTGTGCATTTTCACACTTACACACTTCCGCGTTCTCTCCATGTAGCCACGCCTCCGCTCTCTATCCCAAACCGTGATTGGTTAAAATCCTTCCTGACGCGGGATAGCTTCATCTTCCGTTCTGGGTACCGTAACATACACAATACACGAGCTCGACTTCACGTACTTTATATATCGTTTTTTCTTTCTTTTTTTTTTTCTTTCTTTCTTTTTTTTTTTTTTTTTTACAAAGCAGCACTACAATTTATCAAATGTCGATATTCGTTACTTACAAGATGCATGTTGGAATAAAAATGTAATTTTTTTTATAACGGAAAAGTGTCTTTTTAACAGCGAGTATATTTTTTGTCTTTACGGTTATCGGATGAGTGTCACGCCACGCGCGTCGTTGTTTGTTCCCCCTCGCCTATTTCTTTTTTAATTATTCATGATTTTTCCCACCTCCTATTTTATATTTATTTATTTTATTATTACTTTTTAAAAAATAATTATAATAACTCATAAAACATTCAATACAACAAGAAAATGCAAGGGGAAGCATAAAAGACAAAACGTGTGTAAATAAATAAATACAAGCAAAGAAATTATATAAAAATTATATAAATAAAACAAAATCATAGGAATACATTATTTAATTTGTGTTGACTATATATGTACTATTTGGATATTACTTGCCTTTTTAAAAATAGAGGATTATTGTATTTAGTTATTAAATTAAAAAAGTAGCAGCTCAACATTAAAACTAACTAACTAAATATTTTAGACTTTTAAAGGACCCAATAGTTTTATGATAATAATAATGTATTAGGATATTTAAAATATAGTACACATTTATAATACTAAATATATTAGTAAATGTATTTATTAAATAACAGCTAATCAATACACTTTCGCGATTATTTAAAGCATTTATTTAGTTTAGTTTTTTTTTTTCTTTATCACACGCGCATAGGTCAATACTTGATTAAAAAAATATTTCCAGAAAAAAATGGCTTTGATTTTATTTGTTTTGTCAGCTTCGTTTTTCCGCTCAGCAACTTTTATTTTGTTAACACGACCGGAAGTCTTTATCATGTCAACAAGTTGTGTGTGAGAGAAAATTATTTGGACGTAAGGGCGGATTTGTCACGTTTCGCAGGCTGCAGGTGAGTAAATGTGGCCGTGAGGAAGTGACCAGCGGCTTACAGTCATGAACGGAAGCTGTAATGCGGCGCTGGATAAAGAGGAACATGTTTTAAAGCTGGGAGAGAGCTTCGAGAAAAGAGCCAAGTCCTCGTTCCACACCATCCGCTGTGAGTGAAGCGCTTTATTCCTGCTTACACGCCTCTCAAACACACCTACACACACACAGGGGCTGAGAGACATCATCCCGTACTGTACCGTCAACTCTCGCGAGATTTCACTCCTGTTCGTGGGCTGCTGAAGATCGTGTGGGTCTCTGTTTCATTAGTAAAGTCACGTGGACATTTCTCATTAATGCTTTAACACCCCACAGATGTGTTAAACCCCAGGCACACACACTTCTCTTTAAAGTGGGGTTATAATACTGTAATTATCCTGTAGTGCTTCATACTGTAGACCTGAGCGCACTTAAAGCTCCAGTGTTTTTACTCACGGAGGGTGGGGTGGGGGCGTTGATTCATTTCTTGTAATCGCATCTTTGACGTTAACGACGGTAGTGACAGTAACGACGGTAGTGACATGAATGATGGTAGTGATGGCAGTAAGATTAGTGACAGTAGTAACGGCAGTGACAGTAACGATAGTTATAATGACAGCAATGATGATAGTGATAATGACGGTAGTGACAATAATGACGGTAGTGACAGCAGTGATGGTAGTGACAGCAATGATGGTAGTGATGGTAGAGACAGTAGGTAACCCTGCAGCGAGCCTCTACTGCATCACAACGACGCAGCTTTATCATCTGTGGAAGTGGAGTTTTCATTCTTTCTCCCTCTCTCCCACTCTTTCGTTCTTTCTCTTTCTTTCTTTTTCTTCCTTTTTGTCTATCTCCCTCTCTTCCACTCTTTCTTTCTTTCTTTTTTCTTTCTTCCTTTTTTCTTCCCATTTCTCTTTCTTCCTCTCTTCCATTCTTTCTTTCTTTCTCTTCCCATTTCTCTTTCTCCCTCTCTTCCACTCTTTCTTTCTTTCTTTTTCTTTTTTTCTTCCCATTTCTCTTTCTCCCTCTCTTCCATTCTTTCTTTCTTTTTTCTCTTTCTCCTTCTTTTTTTCTTTCTTTTCTTTTTTCCGCACTCAAAGAATAAAGGCGGGGTTGCCGAGAGGTGTCAGACATTTTGCTTATATTTGTTTCGATCCCATGGCAGATGATTTTAAGCCGGCGTCCATCGACACGTCATGTGAAGGAGAGCTACAGGTGGGGAAAGGAGACGAGGTCACCATTACTCTCCCACACATCCCAGTGAGCACTCCTCTCTCCTTCACACTCACACGACTTAAAATGATCTGCCTGCCTTTTCACTCTCATTAACCGTTGTTGATGTCACAAGGGTTCGACTCCTCCCATGACGGTGTTTAAAGGCAACAAGCGGCCGTATCAGAAGGACTGCGTCCTGATCATCAACCACGACACGGGCGAGTTCGTGCTGGAGAAACTGAGCAGCAGCATTCAGGTCAAGAAGACCAGGTGAGAGCTCGTACCTCAGCGCAGTTTCACTTTACACACTGTACATGTGTGTGTTATTTTCCATCACTGATAAACAACAGTTTTAGCCGCTGATATTCGGCTGACCTTTGACCCCTGTGTTGTTGTGTCAGAGCCGAGGGCAGCAGTAAGATCCAGGCTCGGATCGAGCAGCAGTCAGTGAGAGCCAGTCAGCCCGCGTCTCAGTTCCGAACTCCCACTAAACCCAGTGTCGGGGTCAAGACGTCCCCCAGTAAGGACAACCCGTCCCCCGAACCCCAGCTGGACGACATCAAGAGAGGTGAGGCGGCAGTTAGATTCACCTGACTGCTGTGGGGCGCCTGTCTGCACAAATATACATACGCTTCATACCACGGGGACACACACCCACCTCACTCTGACTAAACCCATCTCACTCTGTGTCTCACTTTCTCCCCACCTCTCTGTCTCTCCCTGTTTCCCTGTCTGTCTGTCATCTCTCATTCTTCCTCTCTGGCTCACACTTTGTCTTTTTGTCTTCTGTCTGTATTGCTGCACTTCTTTCTTTTTTTGTCTAATTTTTCCTTTCTTGTCTCTTTGTTGCTTTCTCCCATCTCCTCATCTTTCTGTCTCTGCCTGTTTCTTTCTGTCTTTCTTTTCCCATTCTCTCGCTCTGCCCTAAAATTTTCTTTATTCCTTTCTTTTTTTGTCTCTTTCCTTCTTTCTCTCTCTGGATGCTCTTTTTTTTTATAAATCTTTCTTTGTTGTTTTCTCTCTCTCTCTCTCTCTCTCTCTCAGAGTTGCGGGCGGAGGTGGAGATCATTGAGCAGATGAGCAGCAGTGGCAGCAGCAGCTCATCAGACTCGGGTAGTTGTTCCGGCAGCGGAGACGACGACAGCTCGAGCAGCGACGGAGAGCAGGAGAGCGCCAACCTCCATCTGTCGCCCAGCCGAGAGGTTCTGAGCAACGGCACGGAGAAACCCCAGGGCAACAACCAGCTAATGAACACGCTGAGTAAGTAACACACACTAACGCACACACTAACACACACACACACACATCTCAATTGAATCCAATTTGAACAGAAATATAAGCTACTAAGCCTAAAACATGCCCTTTAACATCTTGCGGAGAAAGCGGAGGAGGAAACGAGGCAATCGTGGAGGGTACATCGTAAAGCTGAAAGCCT
>JAQMYJ010000018.1:4580978-4591878 GCA_030014305.1 Clarias laeviceps | reverse complement strand
TCAGTCTCCTGAGAAAGAAGAGTCGCTGCTGCGCCTTCTTCACTGTTTTGTCAGTATGAACTGACCATGTGAGATCCACTACGCCACTGTTGGATTTCTAATTAATCATTAAAGGAGTAAACTGAAATAAAAGGAAAAAAAACCTGATATGACTATTTTTTTTTAATACAATTTAAAATACTTTTATTTTGAAATTAAAATAAACCCAAATCAAGGTAAAGCTTGAAAGGCTCGCGCTTGCTTCTACGACATCCGGGTATTAATGTATGTTATGCCATAAGGGAAATATAATATTGCGTTGGTACTACGTATTACATTTTTTTAAATTTATGGATAGCTAATATGAATCTTTTTTTTCACTTTTAAACATAAAATGAACCACAATCCACATTTACCGACGAATGGAGTCGGCTTTTATTTTGACAACCTGAAAACAGTTGCAGCTCTTCCGTTATCCGCTTAAGGTTAGTGACAATACCATGGCAACCGCGACGTGAGCGCACGCGATGAGCTGATGCTGGCGCTCGTGAAGCAGCGGTAACGCTTCCAGGACTTCACCTGTAAAAGGTACAACAGCAACACACCGGTCCGTATTATTTATTTTATTATCAGTAATTAAAAAATACATATATTTCACATTAAACGGCGATGGAACTGTCGGTGTGTAACAGCGCTACAGGATAACTGGGCAGAATAACAAACCGCTACTTAGTGCACATCAGGTGCACTACCTAGGATAGAGTGAAAGCCGTGTGTGTAGTGCGCTATCTAGTGAGCGTCGAGTGATTTGAGGTTGGTCCACACACAGACGCCAAGCTAACTGTAACTAGCCTGTCTGAGTAGTTAAGAGCATTAACGTAAAGCTGCCTGAGTCCTAATGAAAACAGTGGTCACGTGATGCACTCACAGGAATAATGAGTTCCCTGTGTGGGTTCCTGTCGGTGTGCTAAACTAGGGAAATAATCAACACCTTGGTGCTTACATCATTAAATTTAAATCAGTATTGCAGTATAGACACAAAACAATGCACTGACTGACACTGGAGACTCCTTCCATAGATGGTAAAGAAACATCTCCAGGTCTAGTTTTATCCAGTGTTAATAGTGACAGGAATCACCAGTCACCGCCTGATATCACGATACATCGGTGCTATAAGATTCTATAAGTATTATGATTTTACAAATATCTCGATTTGTTACAATTTTAAACCTTTAAAAAAGTTTAGTTCCTTATAACATGAGTTTTCTCACTTAAAAACCAAGCATGGCGTGTTTTACCTCCTCAAATGCCTCCAAAGTCTCAAAACTCAACTTGACTGTGAGCGTGCGGGTTGAGACGTTTTATACGTGGGCACGCAGGGCTTCTAATGCATCGACTGATAAGCGCGGGCAGTGTTTTGAGACTGGTGTAAGCGTGTGTAATGGGTGGATTGACAATAATTTCGGAAGCTTCTGCGCTCGGTACAGAATCCATTATAAACGTAAAAATAGGAGTCAGTCAAAATTTTAGAGTCAGTGTGGGGGATACGTGAATCGTCACACGAAAGAATAGTGATGGAAATTTTGTATATAATTGTAAATATTGATATCTGCTCCACTGCAGTGTCTATTTTTTTGTACAATACACGTGAGCTACGTCTGCGATTTGTTCGCATCTACGAATGTTCGTAGAACCGCGGTCCGTTCGTATTTGTGGAAATTCGTAAGTCTAATGTTCGTAAGTCGGGGACTACCTGTATTATTGATCTGTTCAGCAATATTATGACTAGTCCAATTATTATTCCTTCTTTTGCGCGTGATTGATGCCGTCACGTAGCTGAGAACGAATGTTAATTTCCACCAGATTATACAAATATTATGTCTCCTCACATGGAGAGAAAAACTCGTTGGTGAAGTGACCAGTCTTTTTGTCTTCCCTCAGAGAAACGAGATGTCCCTGTTTAAGGCTCGGGAGTGGTGGTCGGCTGTGCTGGGCGGGGGGGAGGAGTTTGATCAGGGCTGCCTTTGCGTCGGAGATGTGGACAACAGCGGAAGCGGTTACGGTTAGTGGTCACTATGCAGATCTGTATACACATTAAGACGAACCTTTCAAAATGTTTTGATTTTGTATTTCTATGTGAAATGAAAATTTTCTCAAAAGTTTTTTTTTTTTTCATCTGGAAAAGTGTTGGTCCGAATTACAGCCCGTATTCAGTTCATTTCATTTGCAAGAACAAGAAGTCAACGGATCTCAGAATGATTACGAGTAACACTCCTAATCTAACAGGAACTGTATGTGTGTGTGTGTGTGTGTGTGTGTTTGTGTATAAACCTCTACTCTCTACAGATAAGGTGGTGGTGGGCAGCTACATGGGCGTGCTGCGGATCTTCGCCCCCCACGCCCCCAGGTCGGACGAGCAGAGCGGAGTGGATGCCCAGCTCCTCGAGATCCAACTGCGAGACCCCATCATACAGGTGGAAGTGGGCAAGTTCGTCTCGTAAGTCATCGCCGCCTCAGGATGAGCCGAGACACATGAGAGATGGGAAATCTGCCTTTGTTTTAATGAAAAGCGTGAAGAGTTTGATTCGTACATTTAGCCCACAGTTACCTGGTTTATGATACGGGAGTGAAAATGTGAACACGAGATCTGAGACTTAAGACGTTTCTCAAAATGATGCCTCAGCAGGAGGCTGAGTACTTTTTGTAAAATTGATGATGAGTTTCTGTATGTTATAATACAGATGTGATGATATTCTTTAATATCAGGTGATGTATTATCTGTTCACCACAAGTGATAGATCGCTTAATCAAAGACTTTCTTCTTCTTTGTTTTGTATGCCTTTTTAAACTGATTAAATTGCCCTAATTATTAGAGGCAGTATAAACCTAAACCACATTACGAAGCGTTCGACTTGTGAAAACTGGGACTTTTTGATGACGTTTCTTCTGAATGAGGGCATGAAACAATTTGCAGACAACTTCAAGCACATTATGGTGATGAGATCTTAGCCTCAGTAAAAACATTTGAACGGTGCAAAGTTTTTAAAGAAGGCTTTACATGCATGATATCGGCCACATCCTCATGTACAGTCCTGATCTCACTCCAAGACGTTTCCACATGTTTGAGCCAATGTGTTCCCGGGAGGCCGGCGTTTCAGCCGTGAAGCAGGCAGTCCGATCATGGTTCGGGAGTTCTGAGAAAACTTTCTACCTTCATGGTATTCAAGCACGAGTGAAACACTGGGATAAAGGCTTTAGTTTAGCAGGGGATTATATAGAGATTTTAAGCTTTTTTTGGTGACAAATAATATTGATTTCAGCTTTTTAGTAGAATAATAATGATAATAATTGTAGTTGCTACCGTGCGGCTGCACCACATACACCAGTTTCATTTAGTGCATTAGTATGACATGTAGTTATAGTTCTGTCTATATTTCTCTGTGAACTATTTTGTGCATCTCAGAGATGTGTGGTTATTTTTGTTGTTAAGGACATTCTGTTGAAACGTGGTCTGCTTTTATCTCTTCCTGTTGGTTTAACACACAGGAGGTAAAGCGTAGTGAAAGTATCTGTGTATTTCCTTTCTTTTTTTTTGTTTCCCAAACAATGTCTCTGGGTTGCGGGCGAAAACTCAAATCCAGCACACTGTTGAGGTTTCAGAATCAGTTCTCTCGCGTTTCTCTCGTGGGTGTGTGGACCGTCCCCCGTGCTTATACAGCTGGGACGTCTTAATTCCCTGATTGCTCACATGTGATGTTAGGACAGCACTGGAATGTCATGTTTGTCTCCTGATTGTGAATGACTGAATGTGCGGCGTGTTTTCTGTGTGTGTGTGTGTGTGTGTGTGTCTAGGTGCTCAGAGCTGCTTCACTTGGCAGTGTTGCATCCCAGAAAACTGTCCATCTATGCAGTCTCAGGTTAGTGTCCCGTCTATAAAAAGTTTTTGCATTAATAATGAGGAACAAATGCAGCTTGTTATGTTGGAGAGAAACCTCAGTGATGAATATTATAAAGCGCTGACACTGGAGACTCCAGTAAATCAAACAGCATTTAAGTGAAAACTTAATGCATCATGTCAGTGAATATCGCTTTCTTTAATAATTTTTTTTTTTTTATTGGTTCAATATTAGTCTTAGATTAAGAAGTGAACTTGAAGTGAAGACACTGTGTGGACTTAAAGAATACCTGGCAAACCCCAAAGCACTGCGTGCTTAATGTGGTTAAAATGTAGTTATATTATATCATTAATATCATCTTCTTGCTCTCTGCTGGTTTTAGGCACTGCTGGAAACGTGGAACACGGAGATCAATACCAGCTCCGACTGGTTTACGAGCACAATCTGCAGAGGACGGCCTGCAACATGACCTACGGCCCCTTCGGAGGGGTCAGCGGTAAGCATGACTCCGTTCGTGTGTTCACCATTCCATGTGAAAAGCACACAGTTTTTGCACTTTAGCCAAATCTGTTTGATTAAATTAAATTGCTTCCTTATTTACCAGTTCATTATTTGCTATAGAGTCTGTTTATGTGGTGCACTGTGTATAGTGCAGCAGTACGACTTTCATCATTTAGTGCTCCAGAGACACATCGGCTAGAACGTACCAACATAAATTATTTCCTATCATTTAAATGTATATTCTATTACTATCAGTATTCAAGTAAATATCAATTCATCTGTAATCTTACCTCCAGAAGGAATCTGTCTTTGCACATTGGGTGCCAACTAATACACACACACACACACACACACACACATTCTCACACACCTACTCATACCAAATTTTGAAGTGGAGGAAAGAGAAAGTACCTCGAGGGAACCCACCATGCGCTGGGAGAACATGCACACAGACCAGGGGCGAGATTCGAACCTCCAACCCTGAGGCCACAGTGTATTAAATACAGTCATATATTCATGCAATTTAAAAATAATACAGATTTCTGGGTCAGTCTCACCTCGCATTGAGTCACATCACACCACACTGTTGGAACCTTCCTGAAATCATTAACACTCACATAACTGTATGATCCCTAGAGTGTTATTCCTTAGAAGCCAGAACTATTATTATTATTATTACTATTATTATTATTAGGAGTAAATTCCTATAACTGATTGATTAATTAGTGATAAAACAGTAAGTTTAGCCTTTGTTTGGCACAGTAAAATATTTTGCGTATCCCAGCATAGCAGGGGTAAGAACGCACGGTCAACTATGATACGGCCCCCTTGAGCAGTAAGTCCCTAACATCGGTAACCTGGTGGAGATGGGGCTTGAACCACCGACCTTATGATCAGTAACTCCTTAAGAGCTTTAGCACTGCCCGCTAAATTAATCCTGTTCCCGCTAGTTTTGACCCAAGGAAATTAAGGTGAATGTGATATGGGAACCAAGCTCACATAGTACCGGCACTGCGTCCGCGGTAAAGGATTATTTATGTTTGTGCATAAGGGTACCGGCTCCTTCGTCGTCCTCAGACTGGATTATAATAAATCGGACTGGATTATAATAAAGCTCCTATAAATAGATCACCCTTCCATGTCAGTGTTTAATAGGCTTACTGTATGTTTTTCCTCATGCAGTATTGTGATTATCCACATGGTGGCAGCAGAGTCTGTCTTTTTAACCCATGCATACGTTAAGCTTTAAACAAGATCCCCTTGGGGAAACGTGGAAATGTGGCACTGTAAATGTGGTTTCCGTGTGTGTGTGTGTGTGAGAGAGAACTGCTGAAGTAGGCACAATGCTGAATTACAGTCCAGAACCTCCTGTGGAAAACAAAATGGCCTAATTAGTCATATATATGGCGATATTAATGAGGACCCCAGAGCAGGAGGAGGTCCAGAAGAAGACAAGAGTTGAAGCTGAAAGGAATGTACTGTGTGCAGCGCATGGTGGCCGGGTGCTGACCCAAGCCCTGTCTGGTCCACTAATTACACAAGTAGCACTCATTATTCTGTGCTGAACCTTCCTGAAATCATTAACACTCACTCACACCTACTCACTCTCTCAACCACACACACACACACACACACACACACACACATACATTAGGTTTCCATATGAGTAGGAGTAGGGCCGTCTTTGTTGGTGGTTCTCGTTGACCTCTCATTGACGAGCGTGCAATCTTTTTTAATGGAGCAGTGAGACCTAATTAGTGGAGGCTGTATTTTTTTTTTACAGCGCATTGCAAGCTTTATTCTCTCTGTCATAAAGAGCGGGTCTGAGTGTAGTGTGACACAGGCAAAAACCTCCGTACACACATCAGCATGAACATGAGGAAAACATCTGAAATGCTTAAAGCATGAGCCAATGTCAGCCCAGAACGAAATAACACTCCTCAATCCTTAAATGATCGGTTTATTTTCGGTGAAGGGAATGAGGTTTGTCTGAATAGTTGTGGTGTTTGTTGCTGGTGTGTTTTGTCTCTCAGCAAGATTTCTGCTTTATTCCTCCATTTATTTTTTCTTTCTTTTTTTTTTTTTTTGTTTGTACAGGACATCATTTCATCTGTATCCAGTCCATGGACGGAATGCTGATGTTCTTCGAACAGGAGAGTTACGCATTCGGGCGTTTC
Organism: Clarias laeviceps; assembly: GCA_030014305.1. Classification (NCBI taxonomy): domain Eukaryota; kingdom Metazoa; phylum Chordata; class Actinopteri; order Siluriformes; family Clariidae; genus Clarias; species Clarias laeviceps. The sequence goes on along the minus strand of JAQMYJ010000018.1, from coordinate 4,585,325 downwards.
CTGCCTGGATTTTTACTCCCAGGGCCCCTGTGTTACTGCCCCCGGACCGACGCCTTCATCACGGTCTCCTCCTCCCGCCAGGTGGAGTGCTACAGGTCAGATCAACGACAATAGAGATTCTAATTATCTCTTATTCTACAAAACATTGAGAAATTCAAATTCCGATAAAAAAATAAAGACAATAAGGTCTTGAAATTCTCAGTAGCTCAGATGTCCAGCAAGCATGTGATGACCAACAACAATTTTTCAAATCCTTCTTGTGTACTGAGAGAAAATTAACGACGTGAATGAGGTGTCCGATATGAAAACAAGACACAACAGCTTAAAACACAACAACGTTAACTAAAAACAGTTTTTTAATGCATACCCTTTTAAAGAAAAGTACAGTATAACAACTATAGCCCACTCGTCACGTATGCGGGAATTTACAGTGGTACCTCGTCATATGTACGGCCACCTTAAAAGTTTTGGCCTTCAAAAACGAAATTTTGCAAGAAATTTGCCTCGACATGTGAAGCATTTTCGGCATAGAAGCGGTCGAACCGAACGCTGGCTAAGTTGCGTGTACTTCCGGGAGCCGTTCAAAACTTGTTTGCGTCAGTGGAAAGCCAAGTGAAGCGAGTTTACACTTTTTAAATTTGCAAGATTTAATAAAGACAGAATGTTATCAAGGACAGTAGCAAAAAGAAAAGGGAGCCACTTATCGTTTGGTTTTTCAAGCCGCCACTGCCAAGAGAAATCATAAATTAAGGTTAAATGAGGTTTGATGGCTATTTATTTCATATTTTACTTCATTTACATGTCTTTAAATTTTTTTTTTTATATGCAAAAAATATGATGTTGGAAATTGGTAATATTGGTAATATTTTTGGGTGGCTGAAACGGATTATCTGCATTTACATTATTTTCCATGGGAAAATGAGTTTTCGCAATACAAAATTTAGCTTTAAGAACTCATATGCCGAGGTAAACATATCCATTAATGTGTTTGTGCTAAAACACTTAATTCATGGAAAGTTACCTAACTAGTTATTACATCACATTAGCTAGTAATTTTTAGCCTCGTCAATTTAGGTTACTGGCTTGGTAGGATAACAGGTTTATTATGATTTGTGCTCGCTGTGTATTTTGTAAATTTTGGAGCCCTCTGCTGGTTGTGACTTTAAGTGCAACTTTTAAGAAGATATTCAATCTTGAGTCTGTTTTATTAAAACTTCTTATGCCTCATAAATGGGTTTTTAAGGTGCATGGTATTATGTGCTTTAATAGGCTTACTATTAAAAAAAATAAAAAAATCTAGTTGTAGTATATTATTATTATTATTATTATTTCAAAATAAATTTTTTACCTTTTGATATAAGCAAAATGTTACAATATGTAAAGAAAAGATTTCAGCATTAATATTTAAAGACATTATTTTAATATGCTACATTATGCCACAGTTCTTAGACATTATTCATGATAAATATTACTCCTTAATTATATGAAATATTAAAAATGTATTTTTTTTTTAAATATTGCCACTTTTTCTTCATTATGGTATGATTTTAAAATGTTGGTTATTTTGTATTTAGAAGATTGCAATTTTTTTATTTAATATGCTACCTTTTTTTTTTTATTTAGTTTTAGGTTTTCTTAGTGCCCTAAAATTCTCTTGTAAAATCGTCCACACAGTTTGACTGATGAAGCCTTTTTCTTTTTTTCTCCTTCTAGACGAGGTGTGCGACTAGAGAACTTGGCCCTGGTTCAAAAGGTCAAGGGTTCAATTTTAGCTGATTTCTCCCAGTGCCATTAGCGAGGCACTTACCCCAAAGTTGCCCCAGGGGAGCTGTCCCTGCAATTAGCAATAAGTCACTCAGGGCAAAAAAAAAAAGTCACTTAAACGAACTACCGCTATTGCTTTGAATGTGGTCCAAGCTTTTGTAGCACTATTCTGTCGTTTACTTTGGCGTGTTTGACAGAAAAGGGGAGCGGGGATAAGCACGTGAAACGGGCCCGATAAAATTTGTCTCACCTTCATATGCAAAGTTATATATGAGCAGAGAAGGCCATTCTTATTCTCACTTGTCATCCTGCTGACCACATCCTCTGTCTCCGGCATGTGGGGGGAAAGGGGACATGGGGAATTGTGGGCAGAAATAGTAAAAAATAGTAGCCGTTGGACGACGCAGCTGGTCGAGTAGGCGTTGCGTGGCTCTGGTGCTGTTTCCACAGCTGAGTCCAGTTAGTGGCAAGCCGAGGACCGTTTCTCACGTCCTAATGAAATTTCCACTCGCAGATCGCCACTATTTATTCTTCCATATAAGTTATGTATTTGGAGGTTTGAGAATGCAGGAAATGTGTGCAGACGGATTCTTGTGAAATGATAGCACGCGTGATCACCGTAGACCCGATCAGACTGAGCGCAACCACGTATAATTAAGGGAAACAGTTTTTTTCGAGGTTTGAGGTTGTACTGAATGTACGAGGTTTGCTTAAAATGCTGAATCGTGGAATGAGAATTGTGGGAGATTGGGGGGGAAAACAGGTCTCGATGGCGTTGCGGTGAAGGTACTGCCCTCCACTGGACTCTCGCTGTGTGACGGTGTGAATTTCAGGCCGCCCAGGTTTTCGTTTATTCAGCCGGTCCGGTCGTTTCCCTGCGTGCCGAGAGGAAGGAGTTTGATATATGTGTTTTTTGCGCCAGGTCCGTCCGGGATCTTCTTTCATATGAAAGACTCTTGTTGTTTCCTCTGGCGAGACCCTTTGCATGTTGGATGATGAGTGAATATAACACATATCCTGAGCTCCAGAAATATTGGCACCTCTAGGAAAAGTAGGGTTTAAAAACGTTTAACCATTTCAAATGATTTTCGATACTTCTGACCTTATCATTAATATAATTAACTTAAACTAAATGTAATTTGTTAATTTTGGTAATATGTGTGGCAAAGCTATTGACACCCAGTTAATACAATCGCAAGCCAGGTACAAATTAGATGTGAAAAAGTATTTGCCCCTGCATATTTGTCACACTTAAATGATTCAGATCAGCAAACAAATTTTAAAATGACATTATAAGATAACCAAAGAAAATACAAAATGCAGTTTTTAAATGATGATTTCATTTATTAAGGGAAAAACATGCCTGACCCTAATCTGCATGTCCATGAACTGTGGGATGAAACCGGACTACCCGGAGGAAACCCACCAAGCACATGGAGAACATGCACACAGACCCCGAGGCGGGAATCGAACCCAGAACATGGAGGTGCAAGGCAACATCACTAACCACTACACCACTGTGAAGAAATTTTGGCCCACTATTCTTTGCAGAATTGTTTTAATTCAGCCAAATCGGAGGGTTTTTTCGAGCATGAATGACCGCTTTAAGGATCTCGATTTGATTTAAGTCCAGACCTTGACTAGGCCACTTATCAAAACCTTAATCAGCTCTCACCATGGTTTGCTGGCTTTGTGACCCTTTCCAGGCTGATGCATGTCAGTTACTTTGTTACTCATCTGTTCTTGAATTTCTTTAGATCTGGGCATGATGGGAGGTTTTTAGCGTGCTTTACTTTGTCGGACAGGTTGTATTTAAATGATTTCTTGATTCTGCCAGAAATCAGGCCTTGGTGTGGCAGGAGAAATTTACCAAAGCTTTTCAGAAAATATGCTTAATCACAGTTCATTTTATGATTTCGAGGAGGCTGGGAATTGGGCAATTACAGTACTTTTTTGTTTTTTTAATAGGATCAGCTTTTGGACAGCTTTTTTCCCCCTTTAATAAATGAAATTATTATTTGAAAACTGCATGTTTTGTTTTCTTTGTTTTTTTTGGATGTGGAATGGAAGTAAATATGAGGTAAATATGAGGTGGGCAGCATGGTGGCTTAGTGGTTAGCACTGTTGCCTTACATCTCCAGGGTCAAGGTTCAATTCCCGCGACCCTGTTTACAAAAGATAATGAGAGAAATATGAGGTCATGCATACAGTTTGTACCTTATGTTATTCATGATCATAAGGGAAACCTAAAACACAAATGAGAAATGGTTGTTGAACCATCGGGAAATGGATATAAAAATGCGTAAACAGGTAAAAATCCAGTTATCCTAATTAGGGCTGCAACAACGAATTGATAAAATCGATAAAAATCGATTACTAAAAGTGTTGGCAACGAATTTCATAATCGATTCGTTGTGTCGCGCGATGCAGAGACATTTGATTATTTAAAAAAAATTTAGTCGGTCTCGCGCACTGATGCTAGCAGAGTTCGGCGCCTCATAGACAGGGCGGAGCAAAAAAAAAAAAAAAACGAGCGGAGGTAGAGGAAAGATAAATGGCGGAGGCTGCTGGGTCTTAGTGCCC
>JAQMYJ010000018.1:4555318-4576646 GCA_030014305.1 Clarias laeviceps | reverse complement strand
TTCTCCCCGTGCTTGGTGGGTTTCCTCCGGGTACTCCGGTTTCCTCCCACAGTCCAAAGACATGCAGTTTAGGCTAAATGCACCTAAAAGATGGTGTTCGCCATCTTTTAGGTGCATTACTGACACTTACTTGACTGGATCGGTAACACTCCGCTTCCCAGTGAAGGATCAAGTTGGGCACTACTGCCACCTGCTGAACTAAATCGGTAACGCTGCAAAATGTTCGTGAAGTCTCGCAAAACTTTTCTCGGTTCCCATGTCCTGTAGATTTTTTTCTTTTTTTTGTTACAATTCTAAACAAATGTAGCAAATAATTTGCTGATACCACACAGGATTCTGTACTGCGTCAATAGTTTAGAATTTACCACTTGCAGGATTATAGAGGGATGGCAACATTTTACAAACTCAGATGCAAGCATGTATAAATTTAAAACTAATAATGAACAAAAATATTTTGGAGACTTGACACACAAAAGAATTGCAATGCATCATTTTTTTTTCTTCTTTTTACCCCTCACCTCTAGTGTACACTCTGTGTACGAGTGCAAGAGCGGGTGACCGAAAGGCCTAAATAGCTGTCATGGGCGTTGTTCTTAATCCCAGGGCTTTTGGGGAAAGTGAGAAACAGATGAGAACAGGCGGTTTTGAAGTGGCTTTCTGGGCCAGAGTAGGACCCTGTCATTTACCTGACCTCCCTGACAATTCACTCCGTGTGAGGCCTCTCTGTCTTTCTTACTTTCTTTTCTGTCTCTCTCTCTCTCTCTCTCTCACACACACAAAATAAACCTTTGCATTCCTGTCCTACACTCACGGTGTCCCTGTGTCCACAGTTTCCGAAGGTTCGATCAACGTCCTGCTGGCCAACCATAACCACATGCTGCTGGTGTATCAGGACACGACGCTGAAGTGGGCGGCTCAGCTGGCCTGCGTGCCCGTATCCGTGCGCATCGCAAGTTTCCCGTAAGTGCACCCGCTTCTTCTTGGGTGAGGTCACGGCTTTAGTTTTATATCCCATTTCATCTGGAAATGGAAAAGTTTAACCGTCATGTGTTATTATTTATTTCGAAGCTTACGCTGAGAGTTTCAGGTCGGGTTACGGTTCACTCAGCGCCAGGATTACATTCTGGACCTTTATTTGAAACCGCAGTCGAACGTATGGCTGTACATTACTCACTTTCAGTCCATCCGTTCCTCCAAAATGGAAGAACTTCATTTTAATTCTGCTTTTATCTAAGCATCATAACATCTTCCGTCCATCCATCCGTCTTTAAGTTTTGTTTTCTGGGCAACTTTTGTCTAAACTGTGTTTGCTTGAGTCGATTTAAGTGTTTTTTTTTTTTTTTTTTTTTTGTGGGATCGTCCCCTCAGATTCCTTCTCATCTGATAAGGTAACAGATCCTCCTGTAGCCTGGAATGAGTGAAGGGTTCTTCTTCTTCTTCTTCTTCTTCTCTCTGTCACTCTTTGGGTCACTTGCTCTGGTTTTGTCCTGTCTGTCAGCACCATCTGAATGAGCTTTTTGTCCTGACCTGAACACAGCTCTCTAACTCTTCCCCCCACACACACACACACACACACACACACACTTTAGAGACAGACAGCATGGAAATCGAAGCAGGTCGGCTTCCTTCTGAATAATCACTTCTGGATTTCCTGAGCATGATGCTCGCTTTTACCGTCTCACCCTCGGATCTTCGCACTCGGATTAGTTTTCGAATCAAGGCCGCAAATTATTAACCGGCGCAGCTCACACACACACACACACACACACACTTTTAAGTCGCACATTGGCTCGGAGTTATTTCACATCCTCGGTCAGAATTGCAGCTTAATCCACTACGCAGGAAAATTGCTCCAAGATGTCCCATATCTGGCGGCCAATCCAAACAGATAAGGAGTGGCCGCAACTCAAAATATCACATCTGAAACTGCTGTAATCGCACCTCAATTTTAAACAATTGTAATCCAAACATCAGCGACTAATAACTGCGGTTTTGTTTGTGTATTTAGTTTGGATCGGGCTTACAGAAGCCAGGACTTTATGTACGAGTGTGTATGTATACGCATTACGTGGCCAGGTTCGTCTGCTTTACACTGATGTGATCTTAACGATGATCTTAATGATTTCTGCAGAAGTCCTGTCCCGAGTTCAAATCATGCACTCATGTTCCACATTAAGGAAGTTTAAGAGATTAATCACATGACTGCCCCAAGTGCCATTGTTCATCATCAGATGTTTTTTTTTTTTTTCACTTTGCGTTAAGGAAGAATTTAAGGGAAAAAAACAAAAACCTCTGCTGTTATACAAAAATAATTAATAAACATTGAGGACATGGTTTATTCCTCTTATTCCTCACTCAGTCCTCACTTCTTCACTCGTCTCTTTCCATCTTTGTTCCTTCCATTCTTCCTTCCTTTTCACCTTGTTTGCCCTTCCTTTCTTCCCTCCCTGATTTGTTCTATACAGTAGGAACCTTTCAATCTCTCTTCCATCTTTCTCATATAATTTTTGTTTTTCGTTTCCTCTTTCTTTGCTTCCTTCCTTGTTTCTGTACTCTCTTCTCTTCTTGAGCTCTTAAACCGCTTCTTTCTTTCCTTCTCTCCTTCCCTCCTCTGTCCCTTTCTTTGCTTCCTTTCTTGTTGTCATCTTTCCTTGCTTCTCAACTCTCTTCCTTCATTTCTCAACCCCCTCCTCATTCCCTTCCTCTCTATCTTCCTTCCTTTCTACCCCCCTCTCCCTATCTTCGTTCCTTACTTCCTTGGCTCCGTTTTAATCCTTAATCCTATTTTGATTCTTTCCTTCCACCTTTCTTTCTCCATCATTCTTGCTTGCTTGATCTATCCTTGATTTCTTCTATTCTTTCCTGCTTAATTTCTCCCCTCCGTCTTTCTCTCCATGTTTCCTTCCTTGTTTCCATCTTTCCTCGCTTCTATACTCTCTTCCTTTGTTTCTCATCCCTTTTTGGTCTCCTGTTCCCTCGCTCCCTTTCTTCCCTTCTTTCTTCCTTCTTTGCTCTATCATTTCCTGATTTCTTACTTCTTTTCATCCATTCTTCTATCATTTCATATTTGCATCCATCCTTGTTTCCTCCCTGGTTTCCATTTTTCCTTGCATCTGCTCACCGTTTTATTCCCTCCATCCTTTCTTCCTTAACCATTTCCGGATCTCTTCCATTCATCCATTGTTCCATCCTTTGCTTTTTTTTTTTCTTCATTACTCTTACACCATAATGTTTTCTTTATGACTAAGTGTCACAACACGCTTTTTATCCATTTATAGATACGTGCATCGTTGTAGAAAAAGGCGAGTGTTTTCACTTGAATTATACCGGACATAAACGTCTCTCATCTTTCTTTGACACATGAGTTTGATTGTTAATAATATAAAAAGAAAACCCCGCAGCGTCTCACCTTACTGAGAAATCAGATGATTTAAACATCCCTATTTAAATAAAAAAAAAGCTGTTGCTTATCAGTTTTATCTCCGACTGGTTGCTACCATTGCTACCACACATCAAGCTCTACTGTGTGTGAGCCCTGGGGTTTGGAGTGTGTCCTGAACCGGTTGGTGTATGTTTTTTTTTTTTTCCCCCTGTACTGTATCTCCACAGCTGGAGTGTTTTACCACCCAGCTCGCAGAGTCCCCTACACCAACCTGCCCTCTGCAATCGCACTGTTCAGGAAAGCAAAACACAGATCCCACACAGCCAGCGTGTGCTCTAGCAACACACACACACACACATGCACACCCCAGTACCTACATTACACACATATACAAGCTAAAGTTAGATGAAGGCCGCTGCATGCAGCAATTACAGCCCAGCTGAGCGTTGGTTTAAAAAAAGAAAAAATCTCCATAGAGAGCTAATCTCGTCTCTGCTAATCAGGAATTACTTCAAAGAGGGTCAGTGCTGTGTGCAAATCTGTTTTTATTTACAACCTATGATTAAACTACCGCGACCAGATTTCTCATTCAGACAATGAATAGAGTCATCGAGAACCCGAGGATCATGGGAGATACAGTTTTTGAAAAAGACCAGAGCAGGAAAAGGGGACAGAAATATCAGGCTCTGTACGTGCTTTTGTGTACCGTCGACACTAATCAAAAAAACGAACAAGTAGCATCTTACAGTACAAGCTGGGCTTAAAACGGCTCATCAGACCAGGAGGAAAGTGATAACCAAAGGCAGATCTACACTGTGGGCTTACTGTAGTTTAACTAAATCTATAACAGACTCTCAGGTCAGATTGTGACATTAGCTCTGACAGTGGAGAAAGTCTTACTATAGATGTTCTTTTCAGCTCTACACTCCTGCAATAGAGTGCAGTACAGTACGGAGCAGAGCAAGGAAGCAGAACTACTGTTACAGTCCACAAAAAAACGTCCTTCTGGTGATTTAAGGCTTTTGTGTTGGCTCTCAGCAACAGCAGGAAAAAATATAGAAGTGTTTACTAATTCCTTCCTTACTGCCCTTCTTCTGTGAAAAACAGAAATGAAGTGACTAAGACTTTAGAAGCGCTCGTTCATGCATACTTGCTTCCTCCATCTTATTCCATGCTTATTTTAAGCTTCCTTCTTTGTTTCCTTTTTTCGCACTTGCTTCCTATTTAGCTTCCTTCCTTCCATCCTTCCTTCCTTCCTTCATTTTTCCCCATCCTTTCTTTTCTTCTTCTTTCCATTCTTCATTTTTTCCCTTCCTTCCTTACTCCCTACTTTTACCCTCATTTATTTTCCTCATTTTTTTCTTCTCCTTTCTTCCTTTCTTCCTTCCTTTCTTCCTTCCTTCCTTCCTTTCTTCCTTCCTTTTTCTTCTTCCTTCATTTCTTCAATTTGTTTCTTTTCCATCTTTCCTTCCTTCCTATCTTCCTTCCCTCCTTTTTCATTTGTTTCCAGCCTTTCTTCATTTATTTGTTCTTCCTTTGTTTTCTTCTTTGTTCCTTTCTTGCTGAGTTTTTTCCCTTGTTTGATATTTTTTTTATTTCTCTTTTCTTTTCTTCCTTCCTTTTCTTCCTTCCTCATTTTCCTTGCTTCCAATCTTCTTATCTTGTTTTTGTTACCTCTTGCTTATGGAGGATCAAGAGCTTATACTAGAAACACTGAGGTGGGGTGAGGGAGGATGCCTGGTATTTGAATAACAGTTTATTTATTGAAATATAATGTTTAAAACAGAAACTGTTTCTGATTTTGTAATTTCATAGGTTTGTAAGATACATACACTAGGAAATGCTATTGTGTATGCCCATGTTTATTGTCCCAGAGTTCCCCAGAAATCCCATACTACTGCCCTTATACTACACACATGCCCTTATACTGCACCTATGATTGATAGATATAAGGCTGAAATAGAGAAAATAATCGACATGACCTTAATTGTTGAAGTAAGTGTTGCGGTGGTTAATGGGAATGAATATTAGTAATGCTGGCTGAATGTTGCTCTGTACATCCATGTTTATTGTCACTGCTCGCCCCCAAAAATCCTTTTTGGGAATGTGGGTGAGGACGATCAGGTCGGGGGAGAAGCAATGAACTTTACCATGGGCGTGCTTGTTTGTTTTGGTTCGAAATTCTGCTCAGCAAAAAGCTAGACAATCTCCTATAGAACAAGACGCCAGGGGCCTTGGGGTCATCTCGTGTTTTTAACATATGCTGGCTGTCGGATTCCTTTCCTGTTATGTTTTTATCCGCAAATCGCTCCAGGACGCTGATTGTTTCATGTACCGTGAAAACTCGGTTTCATAAAATCCTCACAAACGCTCCGGGGAACTGTATTTACTTGGCAAAAACAGACTAAAGTCATGGTTGAAAATATCAGCCAAGTCATCTGGGAGATAGTCAGAAAGAGCATCAGGTCAGCCATGACCGTCAGAGGTTAAGACTTGGGCATAGCTGGCCATTGCTGTTGGTAAAAAAAAAAAAAAAATTCTGAGCTATTTGGCAGGAAACACAGGATGCAAAAATCTGGCAAGGGCTGCGGAGTTTTATTAACAAAAAAAGTCAGATTTGCACCTCCCTTTGCAGGTGCAGCCGCTGTGCTGGATGTCGCTCAACCAGAGTTATTGCTTCTTATAACCTAACTGCCCACGGAACACATCTGCTTCCAGTTAGCATTCCTGCTGATCTCAGACCTGCCCAGATCCATGTCGGTTATCACATTGTCTACTCGCACAGCTCCTAGATCTGAATCTCAGAACAACCTGACACGCTTGCACATGCTGAAAAAGACAGATATGTCCTGAAAGAACCTCACACTTCTTCCAATGTCCAAGTCTCAAGGCCTGCAGCATCTTGTTTTGTTCTGCCTCTCCTTACCAATATCATTTCCAAAAATTCTAGTTAAAAAAATGTCTAAAAAAAAAAAAAGTTTATGTAGATACAAAACACAGTTGTGTGATATGAAAACCGAAAGCACATTTTACAAGGCGAGGTCACCTTGGAGAAGTGTTATTTTGTCTTTTGGTTTACTTTTAAATATGCATTACTTTGACCAAACAATATGTACAGTGCTGTGAAAAAGTATATAACCTCTATGAGATATTTTATTCTTATTCTCGGGTTCTATTTAAGTGATTTCTTGATTCACCAGGACTGGCAGTAATCAGGCCTGGGTGTGGCAAGTAAAAATTTACTCCGCTTTGGTCACACTTAAATGATTCAGATCATCAAACAAATTTTAATATTACATTCCATTGTGTATGTACTCAGGTTATCTTTGTGTAAGTGTGACAAATATGCAAAGGGGGCACAAACTTTTTCACAGCACTGTATATAATTTGTTTCAAATCTCACTCACTCGTCGTCTATACCACTTTATTCTGTATTCAGGGTCGCGGGGGGCCTGGAGCCTATCCCAGGAGACTTAGGGAACGAGTCGGGGTACACCCTGGACAGGGTGCCAATCCATCACAGGGCACACACACACACTTACACACTCATTCACACACTATGAGCAAGTTGGGAACGCCAATTAGCCTAATCTGCATGTCTTTGGACTGTGCGAGGAAACCGGAGTACCCGGAGGAAACCCACCAAGCACAGGGAGAACATACAAACTCAGAGAGACGGGAATCGAACCCAGACCCTGGAGGTGCAAGGCGACAGTGCTGACCCCTACACCACCGTGCCACCTGTTTCAAAACTGCAGAAATAAAATTAATTCACAAAGTCAGTTCCATTTGTTACAAGTTGCCATACCGGACCGTAGATCGGTGCCTCTTCTAGTACAGATGGATTTCTTTGCTAGCTTTAACTTTAACTTTATGCTTCATGCTTTCAAATCAAATGTTCCCCATGGTGCATCTTAGGGAACTCAAGGGCTTGGTGGTGACCCTGAGCTCTGAAGGTCATCTGCAGTGCTCTTACATGGGCACGGATCCCTCCTTCCTCACCGCGCCCAAGGTGGATTCCCGGGAGGTCAACTACGACGAAGTGGACGCCGAGATGAAGGCTCTCCAGAAGGTCATCCGTGAAGCCACCAGGAGCCAAGGTAGGGCAATTCTACATCTTTTACTAGAAAACAAGTAGAAAGAACGGTGTTCTACTGCCACTGGTCTGAACTCTTCAGGAAAACCAAATAATGAGAAAAGACATTCTGGACACTTTTTTTTAAAACAATCTAACAGGTGTGAAAATCTAGGCAAATGTTTTCCCACTGGTGTGTGTTGAACTTGTTTTGTCGGTGTTGGGATTAAGAGTAGCTTTTTGTCCGTCGCCAGACTAACACCAATCACGAAACCTGAGCGAGCATTAACCCGCCGATGTTTTCTCTAATAACAAAGCACACATCGGTGGCAGATCCAAGGCCTCTTCCTGACCTGATTTAACCCTTGGTGGTTCAGGAGACTGGAAGCCTTTTGTTTTACAGAACAGAGTCTTTATGTCCTTTTGAGGAAGGGAGGGTGAAAAGTTCTCTCTACTGTTTTTTACGAGGAAGGAGCGGACATTCGCCGTGTTAGGCAGCAGCGTAAATCTGAGCTGCAGGGTTTGGGGCTGGGCGTGTACGTGGTAGTGCCTGGTGCCTTTCAGAAGATAAACATCTGATGATGCAGAAGCCGAGGACGTCAGATCTCTCTGTTAACGCATTCTGGAAAGTCTTCTTAACCGAAGGCGTTTTCAGCAGCCTGGCCTTACTCATTGAGTCTGTACATCGTCAAGGTTTTTAAATCTGTGACAGCGGTTAGAAACCTTGCCAGCATGTAGTCTTTGTTTTCTGTAATCTCTTCTTGTGAAATCTGCATTTGCCCAAGGCTTCTCTGCATTTCTAATGACCTGGAAAAGTTGAAGGTTACAGATTCTAAGGATGAGCTGACTCATGGGCCTTTTTTTTTCTTTTTTATTTCTGAGTACCTTGTAATGATTTCTGCATGCTTTGAGATGTTCGGTGCTCTGTTTTGAATGTCGAAGCGCAGCGCTGTCTTCATTCATCACAGTGTAGTCAAAAACGAAAAAGACGCTTCAATGCAAAAAGCGAGAGCGGTTTCAATTCCTGAGTTCCTGACTGGCGTCAAGCATGAGCTTCCAGACAGATCTCTGCTTCACTAATCCACCTTAAAGCATCTCTGATTGGCTGATGCATAGTTTCGTCTGAGTAAATCTCCTCAAAAATGTAACACACATCAGTGTTTTCTTTTTCCTTTATCCCCTGTTTTTCTTAGACATCATCCCCAAAGCTGAAGCAGAGGACGACCTGACGGTGGCGGCTGTTGTTTCCACCAACCTGGATGATGTCTCGGTACCCGTCACAAATATATAAATTTACATGATATGGACACAGACACAAGAGCTCTTTTATGATCATCGATATTTTTACATACGAAAATTATTCAGATCGTCTTTACTTTTTAAAATTTTATGTTGCAGCTTGACACTAAGGTTGTTTAATTTCATTTTGTGCCCCATTAATGACAAAGTGATTTTTTTTTTTTTTTTTGAAATGTCTGTAAATTTATCAAAAACAAAAAACATATCTGATGGATTTAGGTATTCAGACCTTCAGCTCAGGTGGCTCCACTTTCTCTTGATCATTGCTGAGATGTCTCTACACTTTGATTGGAGTCTGTCTGTGGGAAATTAAATTGATTGACATTATTTGGAAAGGCACACACCCCTCTGTATAAGGCCTCGCAGCTGACAATGCATTCCGTATCAGAGCAAAAGTCATGAGTTCCAAGGAACTGGCTGCAGAGCTCAAAGATTATTGCAAGGCACATATCTGGGCAAGGCTACAAATAAAATTCAGTTGCACCGAAGTTTCCCAAGAGCACATAGTCCTCAAACAAAAGGAGTTTGAAAAAACTAGGACCTTTTTAAGAGCTTGTCGCCTGGCCAAACCGACCAATTGGGTGGGGAAGGGCCTCAGTAAGAGAAGTGACCAAGTACCCGATGGTCACTTTGACCGAGCTCCAAAGATTCTGTGTGGAGATGGAACAATGATCCAGGGGGACAACCATCACGTCAGCTCTCCACCGATTTAGGCTTTATGGCTGAGTGGCTAGACGGAACCCTCTCCTCATGTAAGCCCGCTTGGAGTTTGCACCTGATGCACTTGCCGACTTTACTGATCAAGATTCTGGACTGATTCAATCAATATTGGACTGTTTGGCCTCAATTCTAAACGTTATGTCTGGAGGAAAGCAGGCACCGCTCATCACCTGCCCAATACCATCCCAACAGTGAAGCACGGTGGTGGCGGCATCATGCTGTGGGGGGGGTTTCAGCAGCAGGTACAGGGAGAACATTCAGGGGCGATAGAAACCTGAATGGAGCAAAGTACAGAGATATCCTCGATGGAAAAACCTGTTCCACAGCGATCAGGACCTCAGACTAGCCGAAGGTTCGGCTTCCTACATGACAAGTCAAGCCAGAGGTGCCGATATCAAGGAACAACTTCTTCATACGCATAAAAAGACCATGTATGTTTGAGGAAGAGAGCAGATAGCAGTCTCCTCCGAGTATGTTGAGAATGAGAATTTGCAAAACCATCAATCATCTCTTGATCATCATATCCCAACCCCAAGAGTAGGCAGAAGTATCTCTGTGATAAAGGTTGTATGCAGATCTAATTCGAAGGGGAAAAAGGAACTATTAGGTTTGTGATGGAAAAATGCATAGACATGTTCTGGATGGATTCAGCAGCGTATCGTCATTATTTTATGACAGCCTGACTTCGAAATGGATTTTAAAAAAAATTAATTTAAAATTTATGTTTGCATTTGAGGTGGTAAAATGTTGCCATTCCTGTCTAATCTATGAACCGTTAATGCAAATTGTTTAGAATTGTGAAAGAAAAATCTAAACAAAGCTTAATAATGAATCGGGACGTAATAAAATTGTGATGGTTACAAAATTGCAATACAAATCGAATCGCCAACTAGGTATCGTGATGATATTGTATCGGGTCGTCCCTGAGGATTCCCAGTGCTTTCACACACAGGTCAAACCTAGGCCTTTGTTTCCATAGCATATCTTGACTCTACAAACTTTGAGCTGCATTTAATCAGTTCACTTGCTCTATGTGCTGTTAGTTTTCTCACGCTAATCTTTCTTTATCCACAGCAAGCGCTTATCCCGGAGATTAACGGCATTGCTGTCCCTTCTGTTACAGTCAAGGTACAAACATTACACTCACACATCCATGCAGCTGTCGGCCTTTCTCCTACATTATATCTAATGAAATATTAAAAATTTTTGCAGATGAGTCACCTTAATTTTAAGATTCTGATTACTCTGAAAGTGTTGATTAATTTTCCATGATGGCAGCTCTGATTATTAAAGCAACTGTTTTGATTCGATATTGTTTCCGTGGTAACAAGGCGTGCACAGGCTTGTATGGCAGATGTTCCACATAAATGGATAAAAAATTGTCTAATCATTGATGAAGTGATGAGAAAGCATTTAACTTTTTTTTAACGTCAGTTCTTCACTGTTGATTATTTTCCAAAAAAAAGCAAACCCTGTTTTTTTTTTTTTTTTTTTTAATTCTTGCATAATACTGTATAGCATAAAAAAAATGTAACACATAAATTAAATTATTTTTTTCAGATTAAAGTGAGCAGCCGCTTTGCCGCCCAGAGCGCGAAGATAAGTGTGTGTGTGCAGCCACCTCTGGCTGTCACTCAGGACCAGTTCATTTTAGACTCCTTAGGTACGTTCAGCCGTCTCTCCCTTCCGTTCCCGTCGCTTTTTTTTTTTGCATTTCAGTGACGCGTATGATGTATGACCGGTTTCACTAAACCGACGTCAAGCAGTTAAAACATCCGCTAGGTTTTTAAAAGGAAATGACTTTGATTGACAGCCAGCCCTCACAGCTTTAAAGGGGGGGAAAAAAAAATCCAGATCCAAGTAAAACACGTGAGCAAGTCAGTGCTAGTGTTGTGACCGAGGTGAACGCGGTGGAGAGGGAGCAAAAGGCTGATACGTGATGCCTGGTCTGGATAAACGTCATCCCTCGCTCTTTATCTCCTCCCCGGTGAGTGTCCGGAGAGACGCTTGCTTATTATCAACACTGTAATAGATCTGACAGATCAAAGGCTAGCAGCTAGGAGACAGATTAGCAGGTTACATCCTCTCATTGTGTGCGCAAGTGAGGACTTTAGTCAGGCATCGAAAAACAACCAAACTAACACACACACACACTCACACACACACACATGAGGAGTGACAGGAAATCTGCCTGAATGCTTTGATCAAAAGTGCAGGTCAAAGGTCGATGTTTCTTTGGCCTTATGATCACGAGTGATGATGTCAGAGGAGCATGGGATCTGGGTTTCAAGTTATCAACTCATCTTATTACCTTACGCATCATTCAAAATATTTAGTAGGCCACTGTTTAGACATTTGTTGTTTATTGATGAGGGTGAGTCAAAAATTATCTGCGCTCTGGCTTTTAATTAACTTTTAAAAAAGACAAATACATTTTTCGACATAATCTTCTTTATTTTTAGTACACTTAGTTCATTTGTCAACAAGCTCTCGTAGTCCCTTATTGAAAAAATGTTTTAGGCCGAGCCACGAATGCACCGCTGTCTTCACTTCTTCATCAGAAGAATCTTCTCAAAACCTCAAAATCAAGTTTTTGCAGAGTGTCGACAGTGTGGGAAGAAGTACGCAGACGTGCGTTGTCTTGCAAGATCACGATGCCCTTGGATATCAGTCTTCTGTGTTTAATCCGAAGGTTCGGGTTCAGCTTCGATAAGCATCTCACTGTAACGAGCACTGTTTATAGTTGAACCCTTTTCCTGATGATGTTCCAATACTTATGGCCCTCGAGAATCACAGATAAACTGCAAGCATTGATGAATTTTCCAGATGATGGTCGACTTTTGAACTTTTTCTCGATTGAGGATGTTTCCGTATTAGACTCTGGCCGTTTACTCTCCGGCTCGTAGTGATGAATCTGTGTCTCATCACCAGTAATATTTCTCTTTAAGAAACTTTTACCTTCCTAAGTACAAATTTTGTCTATACTTTCGCCGCACAAAGGCTTTGATGAATAACGGCATCCGGTACCCCCTTAGACCACAAAAACAGCTAATCACCGCATTCTGCTCTTCTTTCGATCAAATGACAAGCGGGGCATCCATTTTTACTCACATCACAGTTACAAGTGAACTGATGTAACGTGTTCACACATGCACAGCAGTGACTGGGGAGACAGTAGCCTTAAACGGAAAGCGCTGATAAGACAGTGCGGACAGCAGAAGTTTTAATATAACCAGAGTGCGGATCATTTTTGACTCTTCCTCATATATTTTTTTCAAATTCCACAGCCCTGTTGATTTCTCAATACTGACTGCTCAGAAGGTGTTGATGTATTTCCACATGGCCAAAACATGGTATTGGTGCTAAAATAAAAATGTCTCACCTACAGTAGGTGATAAAGTTTATTTTCAGATAGGATTTTTCATAACACTTAATTTTTCATAGTACTTCTCCTGATCCATTCTTCTTTTTTTGTTAATATACATACACATATTTAGATTTTTATCAGATAAAAAGAAACACATTTGTACATATGTGTACAATGTAATAATAATCAGGATTTTTTTTCTTACTGCTTTAAGTACCCGGGTAAAGATTTTTTAGGAAGAGTTCAAAGGTGAAAGCTAAAGATAAGCTGATCAGCTTTAATATAATCATTGCTAGTATTATTTCAGGTTGAAGCCTGCAGTAAAAATTGTAATTACACAAAATTTAGTTTGATGTGACAACATTATATGATATTGGTTTCCAGTAAATTAGTGGCTAAATATTAGGATTTACAATTAAACTTTTAATTGTCTAACTTTTTAAAATTTAAATCTTTTAATAATCTTAATTGTAATTCAGATGAAACTTGCTCGATTTAGATTACACATGAAAAGACATAAACGTGAAAAAGTGTATATTATTCTAAAATGCAAAATTGGTAAGATATTGCAACATGAATTTGACATGGTTACGGACACTACAGATTTTTGACTTTTTAAGCTTTTACTAAAAACCGGAATGCTTTAATTTAAGCAACAATACATCTAGAAGCTTACACCAATTTTAGTATAAATACTCATGAAGAAATATGAATATAATATAATTTTAAATGATGATTCTTGTTTGAAGCGAGACAGTATCACGCTGAAAAATGGCCATTTTTGGGGCAGATATAAAATTATCTCTCCAAAAAAGCAAGATTGGTCACTTCCATGTTGCACAAACTTCAGAAGTAGCTTTTTTTGGCACACACATTTTCTGTATTGTATGTATTACATAAAAAAAGGTTAATCATAATCAATACTGTGTAATGTGTTAGTTCTAATATTATAAACTTTTTCTTTAGTAATGACTTAAATGTAATGACTGTAATGTCTGAAATGAGAAAAAGTGTTATGATGTTTAGTCCATTGATCGATCGATTCACCCAATTATCCTTTAATTATATGCTTATTCTGTGTAGGGTTAAGGTGGGTTTGGAGCCTATCCCAGGGCACAAGGTGGGATACACCTTGGATAGGGTGCCAACCCATTAAAGGGCAAAAGCACACACACTCAACCAACCCCCAGTCACACATTAGTGGAAATTTGGAAACCTCGATCTGCCTACAAGGCATGTATTTGGACTGTGTTAGAAAACCGGAGTACCCAGTGATAATATACAAACTCTACACACACACACACACACACACACACACACACACACACACACACACACACACACACTCTCAAAGACTGGAGACTGGATTCAAGCCCCCAACTCTTACTATAGAAATTAATACTTTTAATATAAACCTTGCAGCCAGAGTTATTGTAGGAGCTTCTGTCACAGAAAATTAATCACCATCTTCTAACCAATCAAAAGAATTAAGCAGTGCTGTATATAAATATAAAAATATTTTCATTTATTCTATGGTGACTTAAAAGTGAGGATATGTAGAAAAATGGTTCTCAAACACAAGCTGTAACCATCGTACAAACGGGATCCAAAGTAAACGCAGCATTGGGTAAAGAGGTGCCAAACCTGACCAGCGCTCCACACACACGCCCTTTCACTTCAGTACACTCGGCTAGAGTTTCTCCTGACCCTAAAATGTCAACCGCCAGGCCAGCGTATCCCTAGCTCAGCCATTACGACCTGGCAGCGGTAGAGGACGTTTTAAACACACAGACACTTTCACTTGCTCGATTACTACAAAGATGCCTGAATGCTTCATAGACTTGCTTATCTTGATGTTTTTTTTTTTTTACATACACAAGATGTGAGAAGTGCTCAACACGCACACGCTATTCATCCGTTTGCAAACACACACACACACACACACACACACACAGAATAAGTCCTCGAGGCACTAATCCGAACAAGCCGCCTTTCATGCCTCTTGATCTTTATCTCAAATGTTAAGGCAAGTGTACCGGCTCTCTTGTGCCGTGACTCCTGGCAAACAGCGGCTCCTCGATTAAATTTCAGTTCCGTCAATTGATGAGACAGAGAAGGTTAACTCCCTCGTCTCGTGTTCTGAACTTCTTCAAGCGAGACTTTCCTCATCTCATGTGTCGGTTTCAAAAAGCGACGGGGACTTTTGAGAAACACCTTGATGAGTAAATACAAAAACGGGTTCAGGGTTATTTGCCGATTTCTCAGGTCAGGTGATGTTAAATCTTCTTAGTAAAGAGTCAGTACAGCATCACTTTTGCTTTTCATGGAAATCTGACACTCGCTTATTTAAAAAAAACAAAAAATTATTATCTCTTGCTCACAGCCTTTCTCTGGACTGAGTGTGTCAAGGCAAATGTTCCCACAAGGACAGTTTTCATGTCTTATTAGTGTTATTTTAAAATAATAACTGTTTAAATCAAAGCAGGACAGAATAACAGAACGCAGTTATAAGAGTAAAACCTCCCTTTATCTCTCTATATAATCCCCTGCTACACTAATACACTTATCCCAGTGTTTCACTAGTGCTTGGACACCATCAAGGTAGAAAGTTTTCTCAGTACACCAGAGCCATGATCAAAGCCACTGTCTGCTGAAAAGTCTGAAACGCCGGCCTCCCTGGAACTCCTTTAATGGCTTGGAGCGAGGTCAGGACTGTATACTGGGCGTGGCAGTAACTCCCAGGCAAGTTCCTGTAACGTGCAAGTGGTGCTGGTGAATGATTGTGTGTATCCCACAGACAGATGTGTCTGTTTCCACAGACAGATGTGTCTGTTTTATTTTTAAGGATCAGACATTTCTCTCGCTGAATGTTCACAGGAACGAAGGCAGTGCGCTCCACAGAGCCACCTCAGCCACGCCTTCTTTAAAACGTTTGCAGAATCTCATCACCGTACTGTGCTTGAAGCTTGAAGTGAGATTCACGCCTTCATTCTTTTGCTCATGTGATGACAAGTCCATGTTTGGAACACCCTTTATTAAAAAAAAAAGAAGAAAAAAAAAAAAAAAGATTTGACCCAACTCATTGGTAAATGAATTACATTATATCATATTACATTATATTTAATTACACAATCAATTTGTGGGTTTGGAAAGAAGGAAAGAATTAGTCGTTGTGAAAACAATCCCATAGTAATGATGATGACAACGAC
This sequence comes from Clarias laeviceps, assembly GCA_030014305.1. Lineage (NCBI taxonomy): Eukaryota > Metazoa > Chordata > Actinopteri > Siluriformes > Clariidae > Clarias > Clarias laeviceps. The sequence continues at coordinate 4,560,594 of JAQMYJ010000018.1, read as the reverse complement.
GATGATGATAACACTTTCCTACAGACGAGTCCAGAATCGATCATGGGTATACAATATAGGACAACTTGAAAACGCCTCATGATTTAAAAAAATTTTTTTGGTATCATTATTCCATCTCCAATATGACTCATAACTGCTCCGATTCATTGTGATTCACACATACACAGACTTCTTTGTTTCTGTTGTTCTTTTATTCATGCTTTCTCACTTTCAGCTACAATAAGGGCGTAACCAAGGGCGCATATCGTTTCATACAATAACAGCACAGTGTGTTTAGTGTATAATCGACACGAGCAGACATTCCTGCTCGATGACTTCAGATATTTTCTTTCCTAAACAAATCACATCGATTAACCTTTAAAGGAACGGCTTATGTAACGGATCGCAGCAAAGACTTGTTTAATATTAAGTCTGCGGTTTCTGCTTCTAAAAACAAGTAATGGGTTTATAAACCTGACTACGAGGCTGTTTCAAAAAACTTCATGTCGGCCCTCCCTGGATTGGCAGGTCTAACAGGACCAGACTCCGGGTGGTGTCGTTCTCAATTTTTTCCATTTTTTTTGTGGGTGTAAACTGACAGTTCTCTAAATGTTTTTGAGTGTTTGAAAGCTCTCTTCGGACCCAAGGGGCGTAAATCGTCACGCACAGCCCTCAAACCGTCAAGCTGCTTAATACCTAAACTCAAGTTAAACTCTGTCGATGATGCCAGAACTTTTTGTCCAGGACTGACACAAGTTGAGGGGAACTTTAGCTGAGAATCCAGGTATTATTGATTTGATTTAAATATTTTTTTTTAATTAGACTCGACAGGCAACAAACAATTACGCATGGACCATATTTGTTTGTGAAAAAAAAAAAAAAGCTTGATTTGATACATGCAACATTACTAAACTGATGGGGAAATGTCTGCATATACATGGATATGATGAACTGGTTGGTTTAAGCCTCTATTAATTATTACCCATGTTAGCCTTGTAGTTTTATTTTGCATGTTTAAAAATTAATCATGGATGGAAACATGGATGACATGGAAACATGGATGACTGAACCAGCAGGATTTCTTTTGCTAGTCAAAACAATGTGGTGATGTTAATTTGGCAATGCTACGGATGTTGGAGCACCGTTGGTATTAGGTTGTTTTTGAAAATTAGAATTACTTGATGAAATGAGGTCAGACCATCTGTCAACTAAAATCCTTCCTCGGAGCACTCAATACAGTAATTTGAGTTAGGAGCTATGATGACCCTCACAGTAATATTTTTTTAAAAGAAAAGAAAAAAAATCTGAACCCTCTTGGAAAGTTACAGGTCCCATATTTCTTCATAACTCAAACTCCTTTTATTTTACTCCTCTTCCAAATGCAACATTTCAGTGTCTGTGTCTATGTAAATGAGCCACTGCTGAGACACACCCGTCCAGAGAAAAGCAGATCTAAGCAACAAGGTGAAGGAGGGGCTATTTTTATATGAGGTCACAATAGGGGGGAAAAATAAAATTTTTGCCCTGGCCAATACAAAAACGCTAAAAGGACAAAAAGTATCTGTTGTTTATGCACGCAGACCGGAGACCCATCTAAATGCCAAAAATGTCTTAAAAGTGAATTTTTGCGAATGGATGGACATTGTGTGAATGGACATTAGGCTGCAAGAAACGTGAAAAATAAATGTTGAAATTTTGTTTGTTTTAAGGTTATATTTGCAACGTTGTTTTGTTGTCTTTCGTTCAACTTTATCTTAGCGTCGTTTTCATTTTATTCGTTTTAGACAAGAAACAACCTTATTTTGACATCGTATTTTGGCTGAACGACGCCGCAACATCGTTACAATTATATGACGATGGTCATTCAACATTAGGGTTCCAGCTGTTCAAACAGCCAAACTGCTGAATGAATAAAACAATAAAACCAATGAATAAAATTCAGAAATGTGCATTTTATTAGTGCCAGTAATCCATCTTTGGTTTGCTTGGATTATAAATACAATCTATATTAAAAATGCATTGATTCAGAGACTGGTATGGGATATGAGTCTGATATCCTGATTGTTTATCCCTACTTGGTAAGATGCCCTAGTCTGGTAAACATGAACACAAGATGTGAAATAACACAGATCAAGATGTCTTGCGCGATTAATGATGAATCAAAGCAGAACAAACTGTGTGAAAATGCTAAGACTACGCACTACAGAATCTCTACACAATACAAGCATCGCTAACAAACAAGAGCCAGGTGTCATGAATCGATACATGCAAAGTTATTCGAAAGGCGGATCTGTGAAAAACGGTCACATTTTAAAACATGACCAGGTTCACTGATGTCACTCTCGTGCACTCTATTATAAATGCTGATAAAACATTGTACTTCTTAAACGTAAATGAATTAGGTTGATTATTTCATTATCAATATCAATATCTATAACTTAAGCCTTTTGATGGTTCCCGTACAGTCATGTTCAAAAGATAGTGCCCCCTCTTTTTTTTTGTGTGTGTGCATAATAAAAGTCAATTGATCTTAGCGGGTCTCAGTATTGGGCAAATACAACCTCAGATGAACAACAACATATGAACTGTTATTTATTTAACAAACCTGGAACCAAAAAAAAACATGTGGGCAATACTAAGTACCCACCATGATTCAATACCTTGTAGATCTATCTTTATCAGCAATAACTTGAAGGAAATATTTCTTGTATGACTTTATCTGTCTCTCATATTGTTCCGGCCCATCCGTCTTTACGACATTGCACCAGTTCATTGATGTCTTTGGGCATTTGTCTTAAATATTTCCATTTGTGAATAATCTTTCTCAATGTAGAATGTTGAACTCCAAATTGTATGGAAATGATTGTATAACCCTTTCCAGATTGATGTGCAGCAACCATCGCGTCTCTGAGACCATTGCTTACAGTATGTCTTTCTCTTTTGGCATATTTGTGTTAACACACACCCCAACCAGCAAACTGACAAAACTTCTGCTTTTATAGACGTCTGCACACCCAATCAAGGGCTGATGATTAGCAGCACCTGGCTATAACTTGAACAACCCTCTTAAATCCCATGTAAGCAGTATGGGGTAGTTGTTTTAATGTTTGTTAGATAAATAATTTAATGGTAAAAAAAAGTTGGTGTTCGTCTGAGGTTGAGTATTTGGCTAATACAGGGACCCACTGCGATCAGATTATTTTTCCATCATGTTTTTGCACAAAAAAAAACCCTATAATCAAAAGAGGGGGTACTAACTTTTTGAGCATGACAATACTCGAGGCATTAGCTTACCAACCTGTGAATAAAGTTACTGTGAAAATCTCAGTTGCTGCCTGTTTTGACACTTTATTAAGTTACTCCCTATTTTGACCCCTCTCTCCTTATGTCTGACCCTTTACTGAATCACAAGACACCGGGTCTAAACTGATCCTAAGTGCTCAGGGGGCATGTAGCCACTGCTTTTAAACGCCTCCTGGGTCAGAGGTCGCCATTTCCCCATCAGCCAAAAGCGACCCCACACACACACACACACCTAAGCACAAATCCCCAAACCTCAGATCCACCCAGATGAATAAGTCCACCAGGGAATGTCTCCCTTAAGTGCTCCCTTTGTGCGGAGCGTGAAGTGCGGATCAGCTCGGCCATGACCCCTCTCAAGAGCGCGTCCCAAGAGAGGACCGAACGGGTCGCCGGGGGTCAAGAGAGATGCCCTGTAGTTTACTCAGAACCCCCGAGGGCACGTTGCCATCCAGAGTTATTTCTTCCTCCTTTCTTAGTCTTGTTACGCTTTCCTTTTCTAATGGTGTGGGAGTGAAGCGCGAGTGGTGTCGGAGTCTTCGGGGTCGTGCGTTTGTCCCCTGGTCCTGGTATGGAGAGGTTAAAAGCTTGCCCTTACAGACAGATCGAAAGAGGGAGGTGGTGGAGAGGAAAAACAATGAGATGTCAGGATGACAAACCGGTCTCACGATTCCAGAGGCGTGAAAATGTGAACTCTTGATCCGCATTAATCTGAAATATTATCAAGAGAAGAGTATAAAGCTACTTTATTTGAACTTGAAAGCAACATTAATTGTTCATTAGCTAGCCTTTAAAGTTCTCGCCCAGATACTCGACAGTTAATTTGGAAGGTGTGACAACATCAATGTGGAAAAAAATGCGTGTGCCTTTATACTTCCTGCCGGAGATATTTCATCCTGAAGGCAAATTAAGAACAAGCTGGCAAGATAACTAATGAATGCTAATTAATGCTCTAGAAACATTTTTCATTCTGTGTATTGTTTTTTTTTGTTGGATTAAAAATACAATGTGGTTGACGTGTTTCCACTCTATTAATTGTAGGTGAAAAAGGAAACCGTATGTCATAATGACGGGTATAATGACACATTTATCACAGAATGTACGATTGTGCCAAGTTGGCGGAGCTTTCATCTGTTCCTTTTGCACTTTCAGATGATGATGTGTTAGCAAGTGAACAAAAACAATTAAAGACGATGGACGGTGTAGACTTCCAAATAATAATACAAATAATAATAATAATAATAATAATAATAATAATAGTAATAAACTTAATAATCCAGAGATAAATCGATGTAACCAAATTGTGGCTTCTTCCTGTTTGGTGTTGTCTTAAGGGAGAGAAAGGATCGAAGGGCTGAGAGGAAGGAAAGACATATAAAAAAGAGATGCAGGCTGGTAGAGCACTTAATCTCATGGTGGTTCTCAGGAATCTTGGGACATAGCTGCAGATCACTCACCTGTGCTGGAGTTGAACACATGGCTCGTTAACTCGTGAGCTGCCATGCACCAGGCGGGGCCCTCGAGGCACCAGAGAGAGAGAGTGTGTGTGTGTGTGTGTGTGTGTGTATATATGTGAGAGATTTGAAGTGAGACAAATGTTCTTTTATCAAACAGACAGTAACTTCAATCTTCTCCTTAACTTTCTAGTTTACACCCTCCTCCCTGTTTTTTTTTATTATTATATTTATATATATTGTATTTAGTCAGCTACCAATTGTGCAAGTTCTCCCACTTAAAAAGATGAGAGAGGCCTGTAATCGTCATCATAGGTTTACCTCAAAAAAAAATCCATAAAATCACATTGTACGATTTTTAAAGAATTTATTTGCAAATTATGGTGGAAGATAAGTATTTGGTCAATAACAAAATTTCATCTCAATACTTTGTTGGCAATGTCAGAGGTCAAACGTTTACTGTAAGTCTTCACAAGGTTTTCACACACTGTTGCTGGTATTTTGGCCCATTTCTCCATGCAGATCTCCTCTAGAGCAGTGATG
>JAQMYJ010000018.1:4508095-4552398 GCA_030014305.1 Clarias laeviceps | reverse complement strand
AGGTGTGTTCTTTCTTTATCAGTTTCAGTAAAGGAGGCGTGTCCTTTCTTTATCAGTTTCAGTAAAGGAGGCGTGTCTTTTCTTTATCAGTTTCAGTAAAGGAGGCGTGTCCTTTCTTTATCAGTTTCAGTAAGGGAGGCGTGTCCTTTCTTTATCAGTCTCAGTGAAGGATTCAGGTCCTCTGTGTCAGTATAACTGAAGGAGGCGTGTCTGTTCTTTATCCGTCCCAGTGAAGGAGGCGTGTCCTTTCTTTATCAGTCCCAGTGAAGAAGCCAGGTCCTCTGTGTCAGTGTAAGTGAAGGAGGCGTGTCCTCTGTGTGTCAGTACCAGTAAAGGAGACGTGCCCACACACCTAAACCACGTGCAGAAGTCAGTCCACTGGTTTAAGGTATAAACCACATACTTCACATTCACTCACACTCACGCAGAAGTCCACAGGGCAGCCGCCTGTGTCACATTAGCACCTGCTGTCACCATGCCAGCATGACTCTTAACACCCTCCGCATAACCCGGGCCAGAAAAAAAAGAAAAACAAACATCAGTAAAGGGATTAGCATCTGTCAAGACCACTTAGAGAACCACTCAGCTGGGATTTATACACTTCTAAAAGCCTTGTCTTGTGTAGACGCTTTGACAGACTGAACAGGCCACAGTGACGAGCTCAGGTGCGATACAGCTTTCTACACTCTTTTACCTTTTAGACATCAGCTTTAGTAACCTGTGTAGTGAGAATGAATGTTGCACAGCATCTCTCAGCACTGAGCTGCAACAGGCACGTGGAGCCGAGCGTCAGCTGTCGGATATCATCAGCTCTAGCGGAGCATGCGATACAAAACGGGTAGCATCAAAATACAAACCTTACACTGATGCTAACACTCCGGTGTAGACAGTAGTCGAGGTATTTTTAAGAAAAAAAAACTGAAACACATTTTGGTAATAAAGTTGTACTGCAAATTTTATAATTAACGTCTAGTAACTAATAAATGACATCTGCAAGTGCTGTTTTTACCATATTTGTTGATCATATTCAAATAAAAAACAGACTTGCATATTCATATGTATGAATTTTTTAAACACAAAACTATGCTATACAACATAATATTTTGATAAATGTAACACTAAGGAATACTTGCTGTTATTTTTTTTTTTATTATTATTGCTAATTTTCCACATAATAAAGATCTTTGTTGTCGGTATTTATTAAACAATATGTCCTTTGTTGTCATCTATATGTACAGTACATCAACTAAATTCATTTACACTTTACAGTGGTCATAATTGTCCCCGCAGAACTGTCGAATCCAGACAGTGAACCCAAACAAACCCCCCAAAAAAGGTAACTTTGTCCCCACTAGTGATAAACCATTGAGGTAAGAAATGTTTGTGTAATCTGAAACATGTCCTATAAGCTCTCCAGTGGACTATCTGGTCCCAGATCAGTGTAAGAGAACTTTCAGCTGTAAGCAATTTTAATCTGTGATTATTTCCAGGTTAAAAATCGACTTCTTGGGCAGCGTTGACAGATTTAAACGTAAACTCGCCAGCACTGTAGGTAACGCTGTCGAGAGACGTCTTGTGTTTTCAGAAGCGCGGTTTGAATGACTGATGTGGCCGCTACTTAAAATGCCTAGCCCTATACGCAATGGCAGTTTTTCCTTTTTAGCGAATAAATAAAGAGCCGAAGCCCTTCCAGGGAGGCACTAGGGCTCGCCGGGGGTAGTTAGAATTTCCGTTACAGCGCAAAGGAGGTGCGTACTCGTAGACACCCATGCCACATCGGGTTCTGGAAGAGTTCTGAGAAGTTTCCAGCTTCATCTCAGGTGTTATTTCAGAAGGTGTGACATGCCTGCGAATTGTTGAGTGCCATGGCAGCTATAATGACCCCGGGCAAAGGAAACCTAAGATCTTAAAGGCTTTTTAAACTGAAGTGAAATCCTGTCAGAACAAAAAGCAGGGATTTTACAGTGAGCAACAGTTTTCTTCCTTTATTTTTTGACTTTTGCGTGGACTCCCGAAACAGGTCAAGTCTTAAACAGAAAGCTTACAGCTTCATGAACCAAAATGTCCACTTTTCATCTAAGAATTGGACAGAATCCCAGAATATTTCCTTTCTAGAAGTCTTTCCTTTTTATTACCAAGTGGCTGTTTTTTGGTTAGGGCACTAACTAAAGATATGAAGTGTCTACAATATTTAGGGTGGTTATGTTTTAAACTAAACACTCGCATCAAAATGACAGGTTTACTGAAGGTCCTCCTTTCACTGAGCAAAAGCAGAAGTACCTCCACCAGAGCAACCACAAACGTTTTTTCTTTTTCTTTTACTGTAAAGATTTTTATCTTTTATTTAGTGTTCATTCAGTGTAGAGACGTAATCATAAAGTATATGAAAACATTATCCGAACAGAAAGATGGGGGAAAAAAAAAGGATCCGCTGATACAATCGGGTTTCAGTATCTGTACCAGAAATGGAAAATTCTTGGCCTGATAAGTTCACATCTCGCATCATTTCCCATTGTTGGAACTTTCACTAAAAGAATGCAGAATTAGAGCTGTGCGATTGAATCGATTACACGATTTAAGCGATCTTTTGTCGGTCAGTTTTTGGTTCAGAATCGATTCACACTTTTTAAAAATTATTTAGGTAAACTTCCAACTGTTAGGTGGTTTGCAGAAAATACAAATTGTTTTCATCTTCCACAAACACAAACACCCACGTTCTGTGAGAGTGTTGCTTCTTCTTCTTTTGAGGTTTATGGACAGTTGGTGCAATACTGTTACCTACTGGACTGGAGTGTAGAACATAAGATTAGCAGGAAAAACAAAAGATTATTGCTTCGTATGAGACGTTACTCAGCATTTCAGCGTTTATTAGATTCTTTTATTAGTTTTTTTAAATATTTTTTAAATACTGCTTGAGACAAATCAGATGAAAAAAATCAAATAAAATAAATAAAAGAGTGAAAAAATGAAAAAATGAAAATAGAAAAATGACACAGAAAATAGAAATACACTATAAATGAAAATTAATGAAAATACAATTAAACTAAGGATAGTATTTGTCATAAAATTTGATTTAAACTGGAAATGACGTGACAAAATAATATAGAAATTTTTATTTAACAAGGAACAGAATTTACAAAATGAAAGTATAATGTGAGAAGTATAAAAGTATTAAAATGTAAAAATATAATGTAATAAAATGTAAAAATATGAAAAATATGACGGCAGCGGTATGGTTTGAAACAGGGAGCATAAAATAATAATAGACGTATGTGTTAGCAGCAGGGTGATTGTTTATGACCTGAATCACAAATCATCTTCTTATGCGCTAACAGTGCTGTAGAATCAAATCGAAAATTTGCACAAATCAAATCTAATCAAATCAACATTATGCCTATGAATCAGAGCTCTATTCAGAATGGAAACCATTGCCTCTTAATAAATCTCTACATTTACATGATTCATTACATTTTTAAAGCTCAACATTTTGATTACAGGCTTGCATGTCCACATATACCTTTGCATGCATACAAGCTCTAATAATATGTTTGTACATTAGTTTCTACCAGATTTACATTGGGAAGTCTTGCACAGGTTGTGTTCGTCTCTTTGTCAGATTGTCTGTCTTTGAGAAGAATGCTGAGCAACATAATGTAAAAATTGTTTTTGCCTCTCTGTCTCCCTCTCTTTACGCTGCCCGTGACAGAGCTGAACCCTGCAGGTGAGTCCCACCACTGACGGGAGGACTAGACCAGTGTTTATGTTCATTTAAACCATAGTTTACATATTTAAACTTTTGCCCATGAGCAACCAGTTCATCAATTCAATAATTCATTCGATATACAGTATTTGTATTGTTTTTCTGAATCCAGATCCTTTACAATCTAATACATTTGAAGGAAAGCATTTCATTGTACTCAAATGTATATTTGACAAGTGAAGCCTTCTGGTATAGTCTGATTTAAACATGGGTTTTTCGTGACAGCTGATCTTTGTGAACACGGTATGCGGATGACATTTGGAGTGGGGTGCAGTATCAGCACAGGCCTGTAAGGGGTGGTAGAGGTCCCATCAGACACAATAACACTATAAAGGATAGATCATGGCTCCCATGGCCATTGAGGAACAAGAGAGAGGGTTTACAATCAACCCCAATCAATTTCTAGCAAATACTGTCTGTGAAACATTGGCAAACTCTAGACTCCAGGAAATCATTCCATTTCCACAAGGATTTGAAATGAGACAACAAGCGTTTCGAAGTTATCCAAAAACCTGAGCTCAGATCAGGTTTGGATAAAAAGCATAAAATAGGTTTGATTCCCTTGGAAAGATTGACGAAAAGGTTAGGTAAATTATTATTAGTCATTTTCTCTCATTATCCTAAACCCTTTGCCCAGCTGTCACGTCTTAAAGATCAACTCTTCAGTTTTTTTTTTTTTTTTTTTAAGTCAGTCCAAAGTGGGTGTACCCAAACATCATCATGAGGCCTTGTTCATGCCACGTTATCTTGGTGAAAGTGACATGAGCTGAGCCGTGTTGAGGCTCTGCAGCTCTGGTTACCTGGCAAGACGTTACAGGACGGGATTAGGGTAGCAATGGGGAGCGTAGCTGCTGATATCTGTGGAAATACCAGGGACTAGTCGGGGCTTTCTCAGAGCCAGAGTCTCTCTAAGCTAAGAATCAGCAATATATGTGGATCTTGGTCTAGTGCAGAATTGAGCAATCAGTTCTCTTGATATTACTTATTTGCTCAGATTGAAGCAGAAACTTTGAGCCACATTTGCACCAATGGGGAAAGTCTAAGTTTTTATGCAAAAATGAACAGATAGACACATTGTCCTCCATAACTTTGCGTTCTCCTTCTTTCTTGGGTCCAAGAGATTAGGACCTCATATCTCTGAGGCATATTTTTGTCTTTTATTTACTATTGTGCTTGGTCTGTTAGTAAAAAGTTGTATGTCTACCCTACCAGGAGTTCCACGAGTCGCCCAATGCAAGTTTGCGCTGCCCCTCAACCTGGTTTGCTGCCCTAGCACTGCCTCCAAGAATGCCAAGTACAAGATCACTGTGGACACCAACAAACCTCCCATCAACCTCAGTCAAGCCTTCCCAGGTACACCATCCCCATATGTACAACCTGCTATCAATCTGAAGGTCATCTATGTATGTAGGAGACACAGTGTGTCATCATGAGCTAATTTGTTTTACAAACAGTCCTCTTTTGGTAATATATCGTTAAAAATAACCTGTAAGATGTAATCATCAATTCCCTCAATCCCCTTCTCCGAATGCCAAGAGGAAGTCGTCTTAGAAGTGTGTTGGAATGCTGGACCTGCCTGTGACATTGGCTTGTTTTACTTTAGAACAGCAGCCTTTAAACGAGTGATGTCCATCATCACTTTTTCGAGGAGCTACAGTGTGGAAGGAAACGGCTTCGGTATTGACTTCCACACGGTCACAGCCAAGTGAAATCTAAACAGTCATCTGGGCTACATCCCCCCACGGAAACTCCACGCTGACACACGGAGAGTTTAATACCACCATTTAGTGGAGTGTTTAGTCACCATGTACACAAGCTGAAGTAGAGTATTTATTGAACTTCTACACATTGTTTAGAAATATTTTATAACGGTGGGATTTATTCATGGATATGTTGGTATGTCTTTAAGGAAAAAAGGGCATAAAATTCAGACCCTGACCTCCATTACTGATCGTAAGATTAAATCCGAGTTCAAGTCTGAGTATCATCAAGCTGGGACCTTGAGCCTTGTACAGTTTTGTGAAAAGGTGTTTGTCTCTTCCTTATTTTGTTTTTCTGTTTGCATATTTGTCACACTTAAATGATGGAGATCATCAATTTTTTTATATTACACAAAGATAACCTGAGTAAATATAAAATGCAGTTTTTGAATGATGATTTAATTTATTAAGGGAAAAAAGCTGTCCAAACCTACCTGGCTCTATGTTGAAAAAAAAAGTAATTGTCCTCTAAACCTAATAACTGGTTGTGCCACCTTCAGCGGCAACAGCTGCAATCAAACATTTGCGGTGCCTGGCAATAAGAGAAATTTTGGCTCACTCTTCTTTTCAGAAAGGTTTAATTCAGCCACATGGGATGGATCAGTTTGGACTTTGAACAAGCCACTCCAAAACCTTAATTTAGTTTTTTTGTGGACTTGCAGGTGTGTTTCCGATCATTGTCCTGCTGCATAACCCAAGTGCACTTGAGCTTAAGGTCATGAACTGATAGTTCAACATTCTCCTTCAGGATTTTTTGATAGAGTGCAGAATTGTGGCAAGTCCTGAAGCTGCAAAGCTTTCCAGGACCATCACACTACCACCACCATGTTTCTGTTGTTATGATGTTCTTTTTATGTAATGTTTTGTTAGTTTTACGCCATATGTAACGGGAAGCACATTACTTTTTCATGTAGGGCCAGGCAGGTTTGGACAGCCTTTTCCCCCATAATAAATGAAATCATCATTTTATATTTACTCGGGTTATCTTTATATAATGTTAAAATTTGTTGATCTTGCTCATTTTAAGTGTGACAAATATGCAAAAAAATTAAAATCAGGAAGGGGCAAATACTTTTTCACAGCACTGCATATATTTAAAAAAAAAAAAAAAAAAAAAAGCTTATTTTTCAGTCGCAATAGCTATAGACACATCAGCACATTTTTCAAGCCTTTTTGGTGACGGGAACATTGCAAAGAGTCCTCTCCTCATTATCAGCTGTGCATTATGGGTTATCTGGTTGCGGTGAGCGGGTGACGGAGGGGACAGCGTTGGCATGGCAGACAGGGGGCCGTGCGGACTCCGAGATAAAAGCAGGGGCCGAAAGCAGGAGGGCAGATAAGGGGCACCGCTATTGTGCTCACTTCACCTTGACTGGCGTCCTGTAGGGAGATAAGAGCGTCTATCTCTGTCTGACATCCCTCCTGCCACACAGTAGGACAGTCTGAGAGCCGTGTGTGTATGAAAGTGGGATGTGTAGCAACAAACGGGGGAAAAAAAAAATCTTGTTGCTTTTTTTTTTGTTTGTTTGTTTTCATGAACTGCTTTTCATTGTATGTTTTTTTTTTTTTTTTTTTTTTTTCCCCTGCTTATTTTAATAAAGAATTTTCAGGGAAGGCTGAGGATAAGGAAGGTAACGCCCTGGCCTTCCAGTTTATCGCTGGCTCTCGGGTCACCGTCCTGGCCTCCAAAACATCCCGTGAGTGACGCAAACACACAGCAATACACATTCATCACCAGGGGAAAGAGTCCTGTGATCTGCTTTACGTTAGCAGGGGTTAATTACAGGTGTTGTGGAGAGGTGGGCAAAGGATGATAGCACTGCTTTGTGTGTGTGTGTGTGTGTTTGCACGGCCCTCCTGCAGAGCGATACAGAATCCAGAGCGAAAGCTTTGAGGATATATGGCTGGTTGCCAAAGAATTGGTTCAACGTTTCGAGCGGCATTTCGGCAACCTCGGAGTCAAAGATTTCCGCAACAGCTTCCCAGGCCCGATCCCACTAGTGGAATACTTTGAGACCGTGGACCACCACTTTGAGGTGAGGTCTCACATTACCGGACACATCTCGAATAAATCTATTTTATACAAGAAAATATGTAACCTGACATTTTAATTAAAGAGAAACATGAGAAAATGTACAGTTGGTTACTAAAAAAATTATAACATATTGGAACCAGCATGCTGTATAAGTACACTGAACAGCCATAACATTACAGTGTAAAACATTATACACAATATTGTGTAGGTTCCTCTTCTGCCACAAGGGCAACTCTGGCCCCTCGGTGCATGACTCCACATGACCTCTGGGGTGTGCTGTGGTGTCTGTCCCCAGAATATTAGCAGCAGATCCTTTGGGTGCCGTGATTTGCGGGGTGAGGCCTCCAAAGATTGGACTTGTTTGTCCGCTGCATCCACTGGGAGCTCGATCGAGTTTAGATCTGGGGATTTTGGAGGCCAGGTCGGCAGTCTTGGGCTCTTTGCCTGATGGGCCCCTTGTGTAGAGTCCACCACAGCCCTCTGTTTTCTGGTGCCTTTCTATCGTGGCCTGCATTGACTTTTTTCAGCTGCTTTGGCTTCTCTGTGGCAGTGGACTGAACCGACTGGTTCCCGCAGGCTTAAATGATTCCGTCAATAGTGTACTGGTATATAATTGATAATCAATGTTAATGTGTTAATGTTATGGCTGATTGGTGTATGTACTATATGTACATATATTTAAATTGGATTTAAGTAAAAGATTTAAAAGCAGTTTGTACGAGGGTGAGACAAAAATCTTTCTCACTCTGTCTGTAGAATTTATTTTAATGAACATTTAGAAAAGACCAAATATGTATTCCCTCATTAAAACAAGTTTTAGGCCGAGCTGTGAGCCACGAATGCAGTGCTGTCTTCACTTTTTTATCAGAAGTGAATCTTCATCCTTGTAGGGCTGCTTTCAGGGGACCAAACAGGTGAAAGTCTAATGGAGCGAGATCAGGACTATAAGGAGGATGCTTTAACAACTTAAAACTTTTTTCCCCCCAGTGTCGTGCAAGATCACACACCCCTTGGATAGCGGTACTCTGTTTAATCTGAAGTTTAGGCTTCAGCTCTTCAATAAGCTGAAGGCTAAACTAAGATAATGTTCTAATACTGACCCTTGAGAATCCCAGAAAACTGTAAGCATCAATTTTCCAGCTGATGGTCGACGCGATTGAGGATGTTTCGGTTCCTTTCTCTGCCGTTTACTCTCAGGCTCGTAGTGATGAATCCATGTCTCATCACGAGTAATGATTCTCTTCAAGAAACATTCACCTTCAAAATAAGGTGTCCCTGCACACTGCTCTTCTTTTGTGCACATTCAGTTTTGCTCTTACTGCAGTTAGAAATGAACTGATGTAACCTGTAGCCTTGAATGGAAAGCGCTGATAAGACGGAAGTTTTAATATAACCTGAGTGCGAATAATTTTTGACTGACCCTCATATCAGAGCTCAAGTTCAATATAACCTGTTCAGTGGCAGAAAACTGACTGTAACTTCTGGAACGGTTTCTTGTACCCACCATGTTGAACAGAGTTATAATGTGAGTGAGGACTGTTATATAATTTTTTACATTTTGGGACAGTAATAAATATGACATTAAATGTCGCTTGTGCATACTTGTAGCTCAGTTTACATATAGTTTTACGTAAACAGAGATTTTTTTAACAGCTCTCTGAGTTTAGGGAACATGTAAACAGTTCAGTCAGAATGAGTTTGCTCTGACTGATGATAAACACGGCTAGCAGTTTGTGTCCTTAATAGTCTGAGAAATGAAGCCACACGCCGCACACACACACACACATGAAAACATTTTCACTATAGTTGTTTTTGTGCTCTTTGCAGCTCCGAGTGAATGCACAGAAGTACCAGGACCTGCTTTCAGAGCGAGCCGTCCAGTTCAGAGCCATCCAACGGCGACTGCTCACACGCATCAAAGACAAGACTCCAGCCCCGTTACAGAATCTCGACACACTTATGGAGGGCACTTACCGTCAGGTTAGAAAGCACACACATACACACACACACACACACACACACACACACACAGTGTTCGTCTTTCATTAACATTCTGAGGACCTTTCATTTGACGTAATTTTTCACATAGCTAAGTAATAATATGCTCACAACTAAATGTAACCTTATCCTCAGTAACCAAAAGAGAAACTTTTGTCTCTGTTAGTTTGTTTGTTTAAGGAGCAGCAACAAAAAAAATCTTGTTGAGTCCTTCTAAAGGTCCCCACAAGGTCAAATTTGTCAAATATTTTTATTCTATTTTTAAACCCTAAACACACACACACACACACACACACACACACACACACACACATTAACTTTGTGGGGACATTAGTATGATATAAACAACTTTTACATATAGACCTGATATATATACAAAATGAAGACGCACACACACACACATTCTTGGAAATATGAAATTATTGGGACACAGATCACACATTTTTAGAGACCAGATTCATGTACAAATGATCGCACACACACCCACACACACCCACACACACCCACACACACCCACACACCCACACACACACACACACACACACACACACACACACAATTTGACTTAGTGCGGACATCTGTATTAAGGGACCTTATTATCATTTACACACACTTAAGTGCACACATACACAAACACACACACACACACACACACAAACACTAACATTGTGGGAACATTAGTATGACGTGAAAAAATTTACATAAAGACTGGATTTATATTCAAAATGATGTCTCTATTTTACACACACACACACACACACACACACTATTGGAAGACAGATCAAACATTGAGTAGTGGGGACATTGTATTCAGAGACCTAATTTATGTATAGAATGATCATTTACACACACACACACACACAATCGTGGAAATAGGACATTATTGGGACACAGATTGCACATTGACGTTGTGGGGAGAGAAGTAAGACATGGAGACCTGTATTTAGAGACCTAATTTATGTGCAGAATGATCATTTACACACACACACACACACACACACACACACACACACATAGTGCCTTGCACTGAACGAGCACAGATTTATGACGTCTCTCTAATGGGTCTCTTGATGTTACATTACCCTCACAGCTAATAGCTCAACCTTTCACTCTTGACTAACATTCAGTAGGCACATATGGAAGCTCCACTGGTGTGTTTGTACTCGTTTTTTATTCTTTTTTTTTTTTCCATGTGCCGTCATAAAACTGATTAGCACTTTGCGAGACCTTGTGTGTTCATGTGATTACAAAGTGATGGTCCTCTGAAAGAGCTGTTTACTGCAGTGACACAGGGCCACTCCCTTCTAACGAGCACCGATTTGCATTAGGAAGATTGTGATTAATCGTGCGGATGCGTGTTTTTAAAAGTGAGTAGCTGTAGATTTTAGCAGAAGGGTATAGGAAAGGTACGCTAACTTTAGATCGCTCTAGCGTAGCAAAACTTAAGAAGAGTCTCAGTGATCGTTTAAACAAAAGCTTCTTGTCAAGTTGACTACAAAGGTTCAGCATTGAACACTTTATAGGGACTTCTTTGTAAGGATGTAATTACAGACCTTGAAGGATTTTCCAGACTACAGGCTTACGACTTTCGAAAGCTGTCATGTCTTCACAATTTTTGTTTTAAACCAAATGGATATTTGGAACAGCCCACTCTTCTGCTTTTCCTAATTAGGGAAATTAAAAATGTTTTGACAGCTGTGAGTTACACAATGATAACATTTCTCATTATAGTATAGTAAAGAAAAAAAAGGTATAAACAAATTACATATGTCAGGTTAGGTGTCATTAAAATGTAATTAAAGTGTAATTTTAGTCCAACCTAGTCTTTGATAATTTGATAACTATGTTTGGCTTAACATTACCCGACTTAACAAATATAAGCGCATGAATACAAACTTTCTTACTTTGTTAATATGCAATCGACAGAAATACAACGGTCAAAATGATCCACTTTCTGACTGTAGAAATCATTTTAATTTACTTTTAGAAAGGAGAAATACATACTTTTTTCGACATAATCCCTTTGCTTTGCTTTTCAACTTGTCAACAAGCTTTCAAATTCCCTGGCTGCGAGCCACGAATGCACCGCCATCTTCACTTGTTCATCAGAAGTGATTTTCGTCCCTGTAGGGCTGCTTTCAGGGGACCAAACAGGTGAAAGTCCGATGGAGCAAGACCAGGACTACAGGGAGGATGCTTTAACACCTCAAAACGATCTTTTTGTAGAGTGTTGATAGTGTGGGCAGGAGTTTTTGCGTACTTGCATTTTCATGCAAGATCACAACCCACTTGGATAGCAGTCCTCTTTGTTTTGGTTGGCAATCACCAGTAATGATTCTCTTTAAGATACATTTTTGCTCGAACCACGGTTATAAATGAACAGTTTTGACTCAACCTCCTACAAACCTCGTACCTCAAGTTCCAGTTGAACACATCCTGAGATAGACTGTACCAAAAGCCTGTTAAAGGCTATAGAGCAGGACAATTTCTTTGTTAACCAGTTACATGAAACGAATAGCTTACTTTTTTAATTCAAAGCTTCTTGCACCGTGATCGGTCTTCCTGTCTCTTGTCCCAGTGCTTGGATGGCATGCGGAAAATGGCGACACATTATACACGGCGTAATGTAATGTATATTCACACACACATGCACACACACCCCTGTCAGAATGGGGACGTATTGATGAGCCGGAAGAGTGATGTGCACTTTAAATAAATAATTCATCTCTATTTATTTGCAAAGAAATACACACTCAGAAAAAAAGAATGGGAGACTTGCAGTGTTCAGGCTACAATAAGGTGGGGAAATATACTTTATAACATATAAATTTCCTCACTGTGGGACGAATAAAAGGTTATCTTATCCATTTGTAGTTTTCTGTGTCAGACTAGTCCCTCATTATAGCAGATATAAACAGTTGTTCCCTCACAAGCCTCCCTTTTACCCTAAAAAAATAAACATATTGTTTTTGATTTAACTGAGAGGCGGTACAGTGGCGTAGTGGTTCACCACCAAGTCCTGTCTTTGGGTCCTGTGCTTGGTGGGTTTCCTCCCACAGTCCAAAGACAAGCAGATTATGCTAATTAGCATTTCAAAATTGCCCATAGGGTGTGAGTGTGAATGTACAGTAAGTGTATGTGCTTATGTGCTCTGCGATGGATTGGCACTCCATCCAGGGTGTACCCTTACTAGCACTCTTACGAGTACCCTGGAATAGGCTCCAGACCTCCTGGGACACTGTACATGATGAGTGGTATATAGAACTTGTTTCGTCTTTTGTATTTTTTATATAAAGTAAGCAGAGCAATGTGTTCCCCCATTGGGATTGTTTGGGGAAGTTTGGTTCAATGATAAATTATTGCTGGAGAAAAGATGGCTTGAAGCAGGGACCCCACTGGAACTTTGCCATTTTGAAAAAGTGAGTTAAAAGACATCTGGCTTTTATTTTTAGATGCTACTGAAGTCTTGATTAGCTGAACCAAGTGAGTTAGATTAGGTCTGGAACTGAAATGTGCATGAAGGTAGGAGCAGAGCAGGAAAACCAGGTTCACAAGATGTCGTACAAAACAATTGTCTTATTGCACAGCAACTGCTTTGTCTAAAAAAAAAAAAAGAAAGAAAGAAAAAGCCTACATCTTTACTTACTTTATGATTGTTGTGGTTGCCATTGAAATTCACATCGCAAGCAACTGAGGCCTCAACAGATGTACAAATAACCTCTGTCATGAACGGTCTTCTCTTCTGGCTTCGAACCAACCCTGAAGTTCACGTCACTCATGCATTTTTGATGAGACTCTCTCACCGTACATTAGCAAGCTGTGGCTTGTGCCGTGCAGCCACGATGATGTTCCACATGTTTTGTGGACAGTTAAGATTTCACCTTCTCATTCACTCTCTCCCTTATATTTTATTCATGAAAGGATGTGGGTGATGGTCCCGTGCCATCCTGATCAGCTCTGCTTTTTATAAAGTCGCTCTAGGCGCGCACACACGTAAACACGGTCGGAGGGTCGGTATGTACGCTAATGACCCAGGGAGTGTTGCTCTAGCTGGTGCAGTCAACCACTAGCGAAAGGGCTTGGCAATCATTTTAGAACAGGGTCAGGAGATGGAAAACAAATAAGAGAAGTCTGAGAGGCAACTGGGAGAATTTCAGGGAGGGGGAATCCCAGCAGTCTCCATTCCCACAAATATTTTACCTCATACTGGAGCCTTAGAACGAGTTTGGCCTGCTACTGCACAAGCCTGTTAGGTTCCGTTTGCCTCCCTGTAATTAGCAGCTGAAAGGTGTAAGAGGCTGCGCTGTGAGTGACGGGCCTCGGCAAAGGCTCATAATAGAGGCCTCTCTCCTGACAAGCCTGATTTATTTGGGCCCAAATGGGGCACTAAACAGGCTTAAACGGTTGCTAAAAGCACCCAAATAAGGGCCAACACTGATCCCACTGTCTACCTGAAACCTGCCATTAATGTTTGACGGTCAGAGATTTGCGTGTGCGCGTTTGCGTGACGCCCAGTTCGAGAAAGGGGTCTGCCAGATAGCAGTAGTTCTGTTTGTGTAGCAAAAGAAAGGCCTGAGGGAACCTGTCCTACACTCCAACCTCCAAACACTCAAAGCTCATCAAAGCGATACATGTGATACTCCTCAAAAGTTTCTAGGCAGCTCCGGTTGACATACACATCTAAGGGATTGTGATGGAGATAAATGACAGTCAGCACCAAGCAAGAGCGAAACAGCTGTCCCGACCACATTCAGGGCGCTTTGTTGTGTAACTTTCACACTAGAAGAAAAGAAAGTAAAGAAGTACCACCCCAAAGCCAAGAGTCATCACATGAAGCCAAGAGTCTTTGTATATGAATCGCTCCGTGTTTACAGTACTCGTGCATCCCTTATCTGTGCCACTTTTTTTTTTTTTTTTTAGATCCTGGAAGCGCACAGGCACAACGATATCCTTGTGAGAGCTGTCCAGGTGTTTGCCCAAAGGGAGGCAGATTCAGTGGGGGGTTGAGGCCCAGGCATGCTGGCAGACCTTCTGTAGGAATATCTTGGAAAAGTTTACGCTTCCAGTTTTAAAAAGTATACAGCTGGCATCACAAAACACTGCCGTGTATCATGTATACGTGAGAAGCAGCGGCAGCAGCAAAGCCACATTTGGTTTCTCATCTATTCTTGCTGTTTTTTTTTTTTTGTTGTTTTTTTTTTCTCCACCTATTAATGCCTGCATGATATGAGTAATGTAATATCTTGTCTCAGTACGATGGATTCGGGAGCTACAATGGCTGACTCTCCACCCTACTAAACCAGCTCATTTGTGGCCATGTTGCCATAGAATCGGGATCGTATTAAGAAACGGAGCATATCTTCTTCCTGCTGCTCTTTTGTATGCGACTCTGAGCCTTTAGCACCATGCTAATAGGATTACCCATATTGTAATTAAAATGGCCCACACTCCTTCTCTCGAACAGCGATGGTTGCTGAAATCACTGGCACCAAGACACTCTGTCATTATGCAGTTAGTAATAATTCCTGTCTGGAGACTTGCTGGCATCTGATGCACTGATTTACTTGATGTATTTGTGGGTGGGAGACCGAACAATAAACTGCCAGTGGGCTAATCTGACATGTCGCCCATTTGTGGAGTCATCACCCCTGAACTAACCTGATAAACAATCAGAGTTTCCGAGTCCAAATAATATCTCTGCCACACCGGATGAAATCTCCTCTAGATACAGAGGCAAAACATGACTTAAAAGCTTGCACTATCTTCTCTGTGGAGAGATAGGCTTCTTTTATTTTTCTTCATTGTTTCAAGACACAACTAAACATGTTCTCACAATCACCTGGAATTTTGGGATTCAGTAAAACAATGGCTAATTGGGGTGACTGCTCTTTACTTGAGAACATCAGGTAAAATTGGCAAGGTTTTGAAATTGTTTCTTCGCAGATACAATCAAACAGTAGCATTAAAACTATAAGGAATTATGAAATGGAATTGTGTATAAATGCAGAGTGTATTCCCACTTTATGCTTGCGGTTTTCCCGGAATAGACTCCAGATCCACTGCAACCCTAACCATGACAGTGTGGTTAATGAAGATGATATTTAATGGAACCAAAATGCCCACTGTAAAAGCAAAAAGAATTCCATTTCATTCAGTTTGCATTACGACATTCACCCTGACCTACTGTAGCTCGCAGAAGAATGAATATGGAGATGCACGATCCAATGGAATTCTGTGATGGACTACAGTACAATCCCATTGATGGCACGTTCCTGGTCATACCCATAATTGCTCATAATTAATAACTGTGTTAATTAATATTGAATTAATATGCATGACTGAAGTGTATTTTTGCCTTGTGTCCAAAACTGTTTCTCAAAACAGCCTTGGATCCACCATAATCCTAACAAAGATGATGAGATTATTGAATTGATGGATGATTAAATGAAGAATACATAAATGTATACAGTACTGTGCAAAAGTTTTGATCCACCCCTCATTTCTTCATATTTTGCATCCAAACAGCCACTTTCTTATATTTTTGAAAAATGTAGTCTTTAGGAAAAGTTCTTCAGGCTTCCTTGGCTCTCTCGTCCTTGGGTCTCATTTTCATTACCCAACCTGACCTACTGTATAGATCATTCAAACGTCAAAAACATCTATCTTACGGCATGACCAACTGGGAAACGGGTGCAGATGCTGACAGATGATCAGGCCGGTGATTAGTATACTGGGCTAAGTGGTTAGTGGTTGGAGCAGACGAGAGGGGAAATGAGGTTGCTGCTAAGGTTGAAACATAAACAAACGCTTTTTAAATCATATATTCACAGCTTCCTTGTTCCTGTTTCTTCCGTAATTTAATTTCATTTAATGAATGGAAGTGGGTCAATACTTGTGCACAGTACTGTATACACTGCAAGTGTATTCGGGCCCGAAACCTAGCGTTCCTAAGACAGATCCCTGACCCAGGATCCGACTCTTACTGAGGATAAATGAACGAACGACTCCATGCAGAAATTTGCAATCACCTGAGCACAAGTGGAGCAATATTGAACTTGTAATCTCGTGTTCAACGTCAGCACACTGGGAGAGACCTACTGTATAGGAAAAGGTTTGATTTGGAAGACAAGAGTCGAAAGGATACCGAAGATATATAGCACTTGCAGAGAGCCGCGGTTTCACAGGGAAGTTCTTGTCATTAGATTTAAGACTGCATGCCTTGGCTGTAGGTGTCTGTGCCGGCGGTTTCTCGGAGTGGAAAGCGTTGAGATTTACACGGCTTCACGGCTGACCTGCATGAATAAGTGCATATGTTCCAGCTCGGCATGTGAACCGTTTTGCAGGTTGCAGAGAATGACCAATTTTCCAGGGAGTGACCAAGTTTCCGAAGGTTTTATAAAGACGAGAATATTGGTGTCCGTACAGAGTTTTTTTTTTAAGCAATAGTATAAAATGCATTAGGTTAAAAATAAATAAATAACATGAGGAAAATGTCAGGTTTTTTTTTTTTTTTTTTTTGGTGCTTCAGTAAAGGTCTTTTTAAGTAGAACGAAACATGCTGCAGTTTGCTCGGATGACTTTCCCAAGCCCGTCTCACTAAAGTCAACACGTCCTTCGTGTCCACCTTTTCTGCTTTTCCGCTGCCTAGATTAGCGCAACAATGGCAGATTTATGTGATTACGCGTATTTGCTCTGTAATCAGAGGCCCCGCGTGGCAAAGGCCAGGCTTCACCGGATATTTATCTTGTTCCTGTAAATTCTGAAGCTGCCTGTGTGTGTGTGTGCATGTGTACGTGTGCGCGTAGTGTGTCTGTTTTCTTTCGTCTTCCCCCGAGCGAAGCTGTTCAAAGGAGGCCATTGAGAGAAAAGCAAACAGGTACGATGGAGCCAAACAGGAGCAATGCTCCGCGCAAATCGGTGGCCCACAATCAGCCCAGTGTCACACTGTACAACCCCCCCCCACTCCCCCATTTCATCCGAATCGCCATTAGCATTTAGAGGGGATCAGAGGGGAGGATGGAGTGAGAGAAAGAAGAGAGACAGAGGAACGAGTGTAGAGGAGATATTCAACACGCAGCACAATCGCGCACGCAGCGAGCACGCGCCAGCTTGCCGGCTTCGCCTCAAAAAGATTCCAGATGCGACCTTAGCTGCTGTTAAAGGTTAAACACACATGAAAACACACTCCGTATAGTTTGCTTTACCGAAGATTCTCTTTCTCTTTGGAACCGATTCCTTGTTATATTTTTCCTGGATCTGTTTGGCAGGTTTTGTATTAAACCTTTCTCTTCTTGCCATCAGGAGTCAGCCTTCTCCCGTTGCCTTCGCCCACTCCGGAGAGCACTTTTTAAAGGCGCTCAGTGCTTTTAACATTAATTCGAGCCATTTAACCGCAGTCAAATGACTCTCTGTCTTTTCAGGCTTATTTTATATTAGTCATGCGGCAGGTTTTTTTTTTTTTTCTTTTTCCCCCTGAGCTTTTCCCTTTCCCAGGCTGAGCGGCGAGGCCGCCTGCCTGTCACACGTCCATTAGCGCTTTATGTCGCACATATATCCGCGTACAGTATATTCGCCCGAACGAGAGTTCGGATCTGTTACGCGCCCCTGAAGAGCGGGCAGTTTAACGGGCTCTCAGAGGGCAATGGAATGTCACGAGGGTCTGCTTTCATGGAAGGGGGGGATGGCATGAGGCAGAAAACGGAGACGGGTGGAGGGAAGAAGAAGAAAAAAAAAAAAGAGTGAATTAGGTGAATTAGGTTTTGCATGAACTGAAGAGCCCTGGTGAGAAAAGGTCATATTCGGCCCCTCGGACAGGGTGGTGCACTAGTGTCTCCTTTCAGATTGTGTGATTGTGTGTCCTTTGTATAGTGAGATGCCACAGTTGCACACCTGGCAAGGTTTCTTTCTGTTTTTCAGACTCGCTGGCACATGCACACACACATGCACACACACACACACATATACAGGTGCACGTACAGTACTTCAACTCGTGATCTACACAAAGATTGGAACAGGGAAGACATACTAACTATTTACGTCTCTAATGTTGTGTTGTCTTAAGGACACAGTCAGACAAGAGTGTTATCTCGTGTAGATACACACACTGGCGTCTCAGCCGGGGTTTTGTCTTGTGTTCTTGTTTGTGCGCTGTGGTGTGTGTGTGTGTGTGTGTGTGTGTGAGAGAGTGTGGAATCCTTCATGTACAGTTTTAGAGGTAATGTTATTGGAAAAATAGTAATATTAAAAGGTTCTCCTGTAATGAATTTATTCGATTAGTATTTTACAGTATTTTCCTGAGGGTTCTGTGATCAAACCCTCAGGACCGGAACTTGTGATGAAATTTCTGGTGAGTGACGGCGGGAAAAGTGAAGAAGACTTCAAAAACGTTTTAAAGAAGGCAGTACGTCTGTGAGTGATAATCGCGACTCACGTGAACATTCAACGAGTGGAACGCCTGATTTTTGAAAATCAATGGATAACTTGGTCGAAGTTTTGTGGAAGAGGCGCACGAATATGTCTATGGGAACTGTACACATGATCACATTGTGCACATCACAGGAACTCGGCTGAGTTCTGATCTCATTCCAAACTATTTTCACATTTTTAAAGGAGTTCCTGGGAGGCCTGCGTATAGGATTTGAAGCAGGCAGTCTGATCATGGCTCCAGCGTACTGAGAAATCTTTCTACCTTGATAGTATCTTAGCACTAGTGAAACGCTGTGGGGATTATATCGAGAAATAAAGGATCTGAGACCACACTGTTCACAGGTTCACCCAAAATCGGACTGGTGAGATTTAGACAAAGACCAATTTTTAGCTGTCCTGTCTCGTGTCCTTAGGTACCCTAAAAGCCACCCATAAATCTTCATTTTCATTTTCAAGTTCCAATAATAAGGAATTATTGTAACATCTCTCATCCTCATCCGTAGCACAGAGTGTAACTTGGCTAATCGTTTCTGAACCAGTTGAACAATCTCGCCATGGAAGTTCTTAGTTTTTTGCACACGCGTGTGCAGTGTGAGCAGGGTCACTGTGTGGAGGTGGCCTGGCTGCAGCATGGGAGGTGAGTTTGGGCTGGTGATTACAGAGCGGGAGCAAACGTCTGCTAAAATGAGTAGAGAAAGCTGCTCTAATGAAAGGCCTCCTCTCTGCCCTCTCGGCGGCTAAATTTGGAACCTCGAATGAACTACAAACAAACATACACACATCTCAAGCGTATCTCTGCAGGTCCGGCAGCACACACGTTCATTTCTAGTGCAGTTCTAATGATACGTGCAGTCCAGATTCAATCAGGACGCGGCACAGGTTTTGTTATATAATTTTTTTGGTTTAATGGCTGGTCAAGATAATCCTGTGTGCTGTTATTGTATGATTGAACCTTCATCATTTATCCGTGATCAATTTAATGAACCTCTCTTTGGCAAAAGTTTCTGGAGCCGTACTGATTAGACAGACTCGGTTTCAGGCTCTGATCTGACCCACACCTGACCAGCACTACACATCCGCAGGTTACACTTCTGGTCACAAATGTCATTTTAAATTACGCATTTTACCAGTTTTCCTTTCAGCACTTCCCAAAGTGTATACAGATATACAACTGTAGTTTTGGTTATTTAAGAATGTTAAGAAAGTTTTTTTTTATTATTAATTAGTCATATTAAGTTTTAGTCTCCAGTAGAGATGAGGTGAAAATTATTTAGTTACATATCACGATTCATGTATTTCCACACATTTACTTTGAAATTTTTTCTTTTACTTTTGCATTTGAAGTGGTAAAATGCTGCAGTTCCTCTATAATCCTGCAGGTGGTGCACTCTAAACTATCCGTACGGCACAGCATTGTGCTACTACAGTAGGAGCAAATTATTTACGTTCAAGTTTGTTTAGAATTGTAACAAAATCTGAAAAAAAAATTTTTAATATTGAATCGGGATGTTTATTAAATCCTGATTACTTACAGAATCAAAATACAAATCTAATCTAATTGGCACCTAGGTATCGTGATAATATTGTACGGGGAGGTCCATGGTGATTCCCATCCCTAGTGTTCAGTGTGCATGTACAAACTAAAAACATCAAGGGAAAAAAAAAAAACACCCGTACTTCCTTTTGGTCAGGGTTTGAACGAGCCTAAGATTTCCTCCCTAATGTGACCTCACATAAGTATATTCCCCCTCCCCTGGGTCGTGTTGTTACTCCGCTCCACCTGGCCATCTTCACAGAAAACACGCAAAACTCTGGCCATCTGCATGGAAAAAAACCCTTTCATATGTTATTTAAGCCAAGGCTAGTTATAAAGGTAAGGTTCAGATGACTAAAACATGGGTGTGAAATAAAATCTTGATAGACGGACACAGAGAAGGAATGTGTTACATAATCAGACCAAGGAATTTACAAGAGCGTATTGGCATTGGTGCATTGGAGATACATTTCATTGGTTTCCTTCTTAAGCCAGTCGAATTTAGGGATCTGAATTTAGGGACAGAGCAGATTTGCTGGACGAACATGGACGTTTTGGTGTAACAGGATCAGAGTGTCAGGCTCACAGAGGAGCAGGAGGATTAACAAGAATCAGGGGAGGAAAAAAAACAAAACAAAGAGGCCTGGCCTTATCAGGCCGTGTGGTTTGGAGCCTTCCACGGCGGCCGATAAGCCGAGCTCAGGTTGCCCATGCGGGTTGCCAGATGCTATCACGCTCGCGAGTCTTTCTCGATCCTCCCGGATTCTGCGCTCCAAGGGTTCAGTTTATAAACAAGCATTGTCCGGGCCAAGCGACCGAGCGCTATCGAGCCGCGCGCTATCTCCGCACCGTGATCCAACACAAAAGCAGTTACTGTCTAGGATTATTTGTTGGTATGATGCTGATCTCTCTGTCTCTCTCTCCCTAGGGAGTCGTTTCCCTTTTCCCACACACTTTTTTTCTTTTCTGAAATACACAGTGTGCGATCACACACTCTCTTACTCCTACTGTTATTTTCTGCTTGTGTAAGCAGAAGTGACATTTCAAAGACATGTGATATTTCTCATTTCTGATTCGTTCAATCTCAAAGCGGCAGTGTGCTTGGGCTCCAGACAAACGCTACATCTTTGAAAAGTTCCATCCCAGCTCAGGCAAATGATTTTCTCTTGACGGTTTCAGCTTGACAGGGTATAATTTATTTCCTATATCTGTGATTCATCATGCCTGCCTCTACATCTGTTTTTATAGCAGCCTGTCCAGAGATTGATATAGACGGCATCTGTCCGTCCAGTTTCTGTCTCCGTCTTCCTGAATCTGTTTTCCGAAAAGTTATTCTTCCTGACGCATTCATCCAGCCATACATGTTGCCACAAACACAGGCGCTGGCACCTAGCATATACCGTCTCAAAGGTACTCTATTGTACCTGACAAAAGCTGAGCTTGTTTCAAGTCTGCATCCGTCTCATAAAACCTCAGCATTACGATTCAGTAATTCGGGTTCGAAGGGAAAGTCCGCTGTCGAGCCACAACAGACAGTCCCACACCTCCGCGTCGTCCTTTGTACTTTTCCTCAAGCTGATCTCACCCACAGGGCATCCGAAACGCTCCCAAATTTCTTTAAGAGCGAGCCGACCGACCGACGGACCGACGTCGAAGCCTCACATTCGGATGAGCAACTATTCCTCGTCAAGGTGCAAGCAAGACCGCAAACCAAAAATCATCCCTCACCCAAAAGAAAAAAACAGCGAACGAATAAATATGGGCTGTTTATCCCAGCTGGGGAGATATTTCTGCCACTCAGCTCCAGCTTGCGGCTCGGTCCCTCAGGAATAATGGATTTGCTTGGCTCGTCCCCGGCGCTGGTTACTGGTCACGGTTTGTTTTGGGTCATAAACGTTACGTCGGAAATAGACGGGTATATTTAGGATGTGTAATTTTTGAGAAATGCGAGGGTAAGCAAGCGTCTTAAAAACCGGGATGCTTCAGTCAAATGCTCTGCCTGAAAAAATGATTATATAGAGATCATTTTAATGAAGCGGAATAGGCTCACGTGCCATTCGCTCGTGGTTTTCAAGGCCTCGATGAAGCCTCGGCCTGACCCTCTAGTAAGCTTGAACGCTTCAACCTGAGCCTTTCACTCTTCCTTTTGCAGTCTGAAACAGGATGCGAGGCTGCACTCTGTTTGCTAATCTTCTCTCCTGGACAGTCGGGCCTGGATCCAGTCCTTCACACCAGACACACACACACATACATATACATACACACACACACCACACACTCACACGCTCACCACCCTGGCTTAAATGTGCCTTTGTTCCTCCTCAGCTGGCATCAATCAGGCCTTGCGCTGGCCCTCACAAAAGCCCCTTCACCACGGCTCAGTTTGCCTTGGCACAAGAGCCCGTTTTGTCACCACACACTCCTCTCCGTTAGCGGGCTTCGCTTTCAAAGGCGGCTTCCTGGTTTTCATCCCTCCGAGACCCGGCGGTTCGCGAGCGATTAAACCTGAGTGAAAACTACTAGGCGTACAGGTGACAGGTCACTTCAGCAGCAGCACTGGATCTGTGTACTGTATGTGTGTGTGTGTGGTATGTGAAAAATAGAGCATATAAATAACTCCTGTTCTCGACAGATTGCAATTTCTGTTTTTTTTTGTTTTTTTTTAACCGCACTGAAATAATTGGAAGCTTTTTTTAATCATAAAGTGTGTCTTCGTCTTCTTTTTCTTTTATAGTTCACTTCCTGTCAATGCAGCTTCCGTTTCCCACTCCCGAGTGCTAAACCTGTGTGTATGAGGTTAAAGCCAGCGCTTGCACCCCTCGTAACCTTCCACAGGAGTCTCCAGTGCGGATGAGACGTTTTTTAAAAGGAAGTCAACACGGAACGGCGATGACTGACTCACGTTGCTTATTTATGTATTTTTCCTCCTCGTCCCTGTCAGGTGATGGCGTTGGCGGACGCAGCGGAGGAGAATCGCGCGTGTCTGGTGCAAGCCTTCTCCAGGTTACGCAGCGCCTCACACCTGCTCATCCTCCTGGTCTCTCTTTGGCAGGGACTCGGCAGCGATCAAACCGCTATACTGGAGGCCACGCTGCTGCCACTGCTGCAGGATACACCACAACTGGTGAGGACACACACGCACACAAACACACACACACACACACACGTACATCAATGCGTTTTAGTTATTAAGGCATGTAGGATATACTGTAAGGAATTAAATAAGGAATTAAATTCACAAGTATTTCACCTCAAGTATCTTTTATAAAGCGCGTTCAACTGAAACCGGGACTGATGAAATTTCTTGTGAGTGAGGCAATAAAAGCGATTGACTTTTAAAGAAGACTTCAAGTCTTCACAGTCCAGTAATCAGAATCTTAACCACAGGAACACTTTTGAATGGTGCGAATGTTTTGAAGGCCGTACATCCATGAATGACGAACCTGGCTCAAGTCAGACACACAATCATTCATCAACACCACTTGCACATTACAGGAACTTTAGCTGGGAGTTATTGCCACACCCCTCCCCCGTACAGTCCTGACCTCGCTCCAAGCCACATTTCCACATGTTTGAGTCATTAAAGGAGTTCCTGGGAGGCCTGCATTTCAGACATGACGCAGGCTTTCTGAACATAGCTCCGTCGTACTGAGAAAACTTTCTACCTTGATAGTGTCCAAGCACTAGTGAAACACTGGGAACACCAACTGGGAAAATATCAACTCGTCCTCCTGCAGGTCAGGTCCGATAGCAATACTATTTGCTACGCTATTGTTGCCTACAGTTCTAGCAAAGACTGCACTAACGTCACTGTAATGTGCGTCTGTAGTAAAAGAACACTTTCCCTCCCCCTATTTCGGCGACTACCCTTGACCTCAGAGGCCCCGAAGTGTAAACCCATGCTGTCCATGTTGGCTGACGCTGCTGAAACAGCTTATGCTCTTTAGGAACAGTATCAGGGGTCTTTGTGTGTGTGAACTTGCGTGTGAGTGATCCGTTCAATAAAACAAACACATTGAAAGAAGCCGTCCACCGAGCGCTGACAGTGCAGAGAGACAAAATGCTTGGATTATTTGAATTATTTATTTGATTTGTATATTCTGCTTTCACTAACCGAGTGCCGCCGTCGAGGCATGAGTCGATCAGACATTCCTCACTAAGCTTCCTAAGCTTTCTAAGCTTTTATTGTCCTGATGTTCCACTGAAAGGACTACAGTACACACACACCATGGAACGTGTCATTGAGCGACATTTTAAAAATAGAAGGAAATAACGAGCATATACAGCTTTTCATTCCTGCTTCAGAGCGCAACAGGCTTGTCTGGTGAACTGAATTATGGGATTGCCCTCAACAAAAGGTAACCATGCTATCGGATGAAGTACAGTTTATACAGACCGCCCAAAACGCATACAGAGAGAAAGAGGCAGACAAAAAGGTAGACGGGCGGGCAGCCCACCGATAGGCAAACCGTCCAAAAGACTGACCGATAGATAGACAGGCAGGCAGGCAGACGGAGCAACAGTTGGGTAGACGGAGCACCCGACAGGCCGAAAGACAGGAAGGTAAACACACCGATCGATAGACAGACAGGCAGATTGACGAACTGATAGACAGATAAACAGACTGACAGGAGACCAATTGATTGACGAAATGACAAACAGAGTGACCAACAACACCAGAAAAAACTTACACATGCTTAATGACTAATAATTAATCACCACAATTAATAATTAAAGGCTTAGTTTAATAATAAAA
Source organism: Clarias laeviceps (assembly GCA_030014305.1). Lineage (NCBI taxonomy): Eukaryota > Metazoa > Chordata > Actinopteri > Siluriformes > Clariidae > Clarias > Clarias laeviceps. The sequence continues at coordinate 4,527,129 of JAQMYJ010000018.1, read as the reverse complement.
GTATTATACTGTCCAACTGATTATTTGAAACAGGAATAAATAAATATGTTCTTGCTTCTCGTTCTCCCGTGATGCTCTAGAGGGCGTGTTTCAAGATCTGTCAAATCGCTCCTTCCCAGTTATCAATTAACCAGCATTCTGCAAACACACACACACACACACACCGCATAACCCAGGGCTAATCCCAGCTGCAGGCATCACTGCGAATACCTCCAGAGTGAAAGCGGTGAGCTCCTTCCCTAGTAAACATGCTCCACAGCAACAGGTGGCACACACACACACACACACACACACACACACACACATGAAAACACTCGGCAGAGCTGTAATTTTCTCGCAGAGCTATATAAGCCGAGATCTAAAGCAGGACGGTGTCCTCATCCGAATGCCCGCGTTACTTTTAGATCAGTTCCATATATACATGCATGGACTGCTATATTTATACACCACTTCTCCGCGCGTGCTGCACGCGTGAGCTAATGCAGGCCATGACAATTACCACCAATTACAGCCAATTACCGGGGAATCCTTTTTATAACGCAACCGCACAACAAGCAGAGAGACCCGGTCTTTAAAGGTAGAGCTCTTTCCCTTCGTGTTCTTGGAAATGCTTTATTATCAAGGACAAAGGGAACGATAAGAACGAGGGAACGAAACATGTTTCTCGGAAAAGAAAGCGCGTCTTGGGAAGCCGCAACGGGGTGTAAACATGGTAGTTTGGATGGTGGCAGACGGAGGGTATATACAAGAGAGCGTTTGGTTTCTATAGCTACTGCTGAGAGAGAGAGAGAGAGAGAGAGAGAGAGAGAAAGAAGGGGAAAGAGAGAGAGAATGAGTCATGGTCCAGACCCAGATAGAATCAGTAAACCAAGCCAACCGCTCACTAATGACACGTATCATGAGCTTTCTCTCTCACTCCCGCTCATTTCCTGTTCCACCTTCATGTCCCCAACTCGAGCAAATCGTATCGCCGTATATATGTGTGTGTCGGCTCAGCCCACACATTTGGACACACACACACTTTCCCCATCGCCCACCCAGAGCCACGGTCACCGTATTCGTTTTTAGTCCCTCTTATCTTTCAAAGCAAATAATCCCGAGTAAGCAAGCGCCACTGGAATTCCAGCAATGCACTCGGGCATGAGGAAAGCACTCGGGTTTTACTCACCTGTGACCACCTTACCTGAGAAACTAACCTCCCAGGAAAACACACACACACACACATTTTCTTGCATTTGTGGAGAAACTTTTACAGAATAAATCACGGGCAGTTCCTGAGTTCTGAAAAACTCTTCCTTTCATTTCTTTCTCTCTCACACACTCTCTCTCCTTCTCTCTCCCCTCTGGCTGTAAATGGCTCTTCTCCCTGTCATCATCATTACAGGACTGATTACCTGTCATTAGGGTTCATTAAGGGCTATCTGGATGGCGGCAGGGGACAGCGCAGCCCTGCCCTGCCTGTCAACACCAGGGTTCATCCAACATCTCTGGGAGTCTTGGACACACACACACACACACACACACACACACACACATATTCGTCCATGCGTAAGGCTGTCCATCCAGCCTGTCCACAAGCCGCTCCTGAATTTTTCCAGTTCCTGTTAAGCTCCTTTTTCCCCTCTCTGAGATTCCACTAGCACTTACATCACATACCAGTGAGCTTAAATACTCGAAACCAAAAAAAAAAAAAAAAACAGTAAAGCTTTTTCATTCAATTTAAAATGCTCTTATTTTATTAAACATTTTTGTAGCCAAATGTCAATTCAGTGCACAAAAGGACGCCAGTAATCAGGCAAGAAAAACTCCATAGATGTGATGAACAGTACATTCAGGTCGTCAGCTGACTTCATTTTATTGCCACATAACGTCTCGACCTGAGCAACTGATCAACCCCAGATCATAACACACTGTCTCCAGAGACTTGTACAGTGTATGATGGGTCCATTGCTTCATCACTCAATCTGCACTCATCGGACCACACAACCTTTTTCCATCACTCCAAAGTCCGATCTTTATGCTCCCTAGCAGATTGAAGCCTTTTTTTTTTTTCTTGACGTGTGTCGCAAGAACAAGTAGCTTTCTCATGGTCACACAGCTGTTTAGTCTCAATCCTGTTGTGAGTTCTCATCACATTATTTTGTATGGAAATGCTCTTACTTTCACTTACTAAACATAGCTCTGATTTCTACTGAACATTTTTTTTTTATGCAACTTCTGTCATGTTTTTTTTTTTTCTTCCTGACCAAGTTTCTGCCATGAAGTTGACAGTTCAGCTCTGTACTTCCAGGTTTTAATAATGTGTTGGACAGTTCATAATCCAGTTCTAGTTGCTCGATGCAGGCCAATAATTTGAACCTTTTGAAACAGTGATTTTAAATAAATAAAATTAAAACACTTCAGGGCGTGCCAGTTTGGGAAAATGATTAACATTTGGTTGAGGTGACAGTGACTCTGTTTCAAGTAGGCTCACATCCCACAAACCTGCTGTATAACTGATTCTAGTTTTTTTTTTTTTTTTTTTTTTTCCAGCATCTACATAGCTTCACTATGTTTACAGATTTTGATAAGTCACGCTAAAGACTAAACTACTTTAGCATGTCCATGTGACACCACTGAAGAACTCGATACGAAGGGTTTCAGCTCCAGTATGAGGGATGTTCAAGTCAAACCGTGACATTCGGGTAAATGAAGCGGTAAAAGCGATGGACATTTACAGAAGAGTTTTACAGTACGGTGATGAGACATTTACTGAATTTGCAGGAAAACATTTGAATGGTGCAAAAATATTAAAGAAGGCCTTACATCCGTGAATGACGTTGCACACTGCAGTCGTTCCCAGGATCATTCGGCAAGTGGAGCTCTCTCAAGGGGGGAAAAAAAAAAAAGCCTGGCTTGATCACCAAAAGTGTTGTGATTTTGCAGGACAGTGCATGACCTTCGTTACAGGAACTCGGTTGGAAGTTATTGCCACATTCCCCATACAGTCCTTTTCCACCATCCTTGGGCCATTAAAGGGGTTCTTGGGAGGCCGGCGATTCAGATTTTAACCAGGAAGTCCGGTCACGGCTCCGGCATACTGAGAAGTTTCTTCCTTGATGGTATCCAAGCACAAATAAAACTCAAGGAGGATTATAGCAGGGGATTATATAGAGAAATGAAGGGAGTTTTTACTGTTCTGTTATTCTCCATAATCAGAATTCCCAGTTTGACTTTGTATAATCAGAATAAAGACAGTTCTTTTAGTTCAGTTGAAGTTGAGGATGATGTAATTACATTTTTTTTTCTCTCACATGATGCCAAAATTCCTCAGCGTTTAGCCTGAAGTCCTGTCCTTCACTGTCTCTGGGATTTAACGCATTACTTGAACTGTGCCACTGGGGGCACTATGTAATCAAAGATCACCTCGTACCTTTTAAAGGTCAATTTTAGCTATCACATTTGATTGAAATTGACTGCCGATGAAATTATAAGTGATTTACTGCCTCACTAGTTACATCAAAGACACATGTCCTGCGCACTACTTTGTAGCCTGAGCGCCTAATTCATTCTCCCTCTTTCTCTTTCCCCTCAGGGCTGGGAGGAGAGCGTGGACGCAGCTGTGTCTCATCTCTTGAGAACGTGTCTGTCGAGAAGTCCTAAGGACCAAGCAATTAGCCTGAGCACATCCCAGCTGAGCATGCCCAAAGATACCTCACGCCTCAAGAAACATATCACGCTGCTCTGCGATCGCATCGGTAAAGGAGGACGGCTGTCGCTTTCCTCTGAAGCCAACGCTCCGACACCGGTTATGATACCAGGTCAGAATAAACAAACAAACAAATCACATCTCTTTAACCATTGTTGTATTTACACTGTATATATAACAAGGGGTTCAACAAGGTTCAGTACGGGGTATGATTCACTTTCACTCGTCCTTGTCTGTCCTGTTATAAAAGTTAAGAGCTTCCGAAGGAAGGCTCCGTTAAAGGCTCCGTTTCATTGATCAGTGTGTTTGCTGTCTGGCTGTGTGTTCCTGCATACCTTAAAGGCTCCAGGCCCTCGGCAGGGCCCATCAGGACAGAGGCTCCTACGCATCATTAAACTCCAACAATAGGACCCAGTGGGGGCCGAAGAAGCCGCCTGTAATCCTCTGCTTTCCTAAAGCACCGTAATTCCTGCCCTGGCTCACCCTCCGGACCTCATCCTGCAGCGAGCTCAAATAAAACCCACTCATTCTTTCTCTTCACCCTTTTTCTAGGTCATGTCACATACATGTGGTTTTTGGCCATGTCACAGAGAAGAATGTGTGAAGCAATGCCGCAAGTTTGTTGAGTTTGGTTTTGAAGACCAGGTATTTCGTCCTGTATTATTTTGAGGTTAGTAAATTACGAAAAAAAAAAAGGATTACGAAGCATTCTGACAACACTTGACACACCAGTTGGACCGGAGAAAGAAATAACGTCCGGGAAAACTAACTGGACATGAAAACGTTGGGTTGAAAACGTCTTAGACTGACAATTCCCAAACTTAACGTTCAGCGAATGTTGGATCAAGGGCATCAAAGGAAAAAAGAACCCAAATCATATCCGTCAATTTGACGTGCTAATCATTTCCATGAATTCTTCTGTGCTGATTCTAACCCCGTACTGGAGGAAAATAACGTCAAAACAAGTTGGCTCCAAGCAACAAGAGCGAATCCTGTTGGCACTGATGATGATAAGAATTATTACAAATCGATTGAGATGTTCTAAGAGATGCTGCCGCAGTAGTTACAATATAAAGATTGTCCCGTGCTTAGAAGGGGGTCTTGTTTATCAAAATTGTCAAAATTATTTTAAAAAATTATTTTAAATAATTTTGAGGTTAATTAACCACAGATGTGTGATTTGCGGTCTTGGAAAACATTCATATCCAACAAGGGTTAATGAATTTTGAGTACAAACTACAGTAGGAGACTCACTAACATGAACCAATGGCTGAGCTGCGTTATTGGAGTACGTACATGTAGAGGGCGCTCAAGATACGATCAAGAGGCATCATTTAATCATGATTTTAATGATGCTTTTTAAGCTAGATGTCGGTAAAATAATCTTCCACGCCATTACTGCTCTAACGGATAATTAGCATTCATGAATTCCAGTAAACTTTTTTACGCAATCTTCAGAAAACATTCACACATCGTTTGTTTTATTCAGGGAGGTTTTCCCTTATCTGCTGCCTCTGGCTTAGATCAGATCTTAAAGATCTGGATTTCCATAAAGCAGCTTTGATTTGCGAATAAAATTGAATTGATTCCAATTAAACCCAGAAATAGCTAGCATGAAAGGTGAAATTATTCCTTTGAACGTCGCGCCCGCGATCATATCGGCGCAGTTGCGGTGGTCGCGGTTGGTTTCACGGCCGTAACCGCCACCCAGGCGCAATCCGCACACACGCTCGCGTCCGAGAGAGAGAACGTCTCACTCAAGCGATCAATTCTCGATGTGAGTGGCAACCCCGATTCACTTTTCCAATCTCTCTCTCTCTCTCCCTCTTTAGTTTTTCCTCGGTCGCTTTTGCTCACTTCCTGGCTCGGAGCCAAAACACACAGCCGGCTCCCATTCGAGCAAAAGCCTGTCAGGCTGTAGATAAACAGTAATTTATTACATGATGCTTTTTCAACCGGCTGTGAATGCAAAGTGTTTACGTTTCCACCAGCACCGGCAGCAACAGAGACCTCTGTGCCCGTTCGGGCCCCCGATTTTTCAGCTCCCGTGTTTGTCTGTGTGTGTTTTCAGAGCGTGCAGGGTGTTTACGTCTGTGTGTCGCTTTGTGTGGATTAAACGGCTGGAGAGTCGGTGATTCTTTGTGAGCTTTTTTTTCTTTTTTCTTTCTCTCTCTCTCTCTCTCTCTCTCTCTCCACGAGGATAATTGCAACTTTAGAAAAGGAAGAGAGGGAGGGACCGAGGGAGGCAGAGAGGAGAGTAGGGGGTTATGTCTGATGAGGACGCTCCAGCTCTGTGAGGAATGTGCGAATGATTAAGCGAGCGAGTGTCATCTTCTTCTCCTCTCCCCTCCACTCCGCGTCTGCAGCCTCCTATCCGATCCCTCCCTCCCTTATATCGCTCCCTGTCTGCCTCCATTTCTCAATCTCTCCCCTCTCTCTCACTCTCTCTGGTGATCTGGCCCCGTGTCCTCTCCACGGCAGCTGGGACATGTAGACAGTCCATGATCTCACGCCGTCCTCATCCGTGATAGCCAGAGCTGATAGAGAGCTAGAGCGTGGATGGATACATTGGACGGATGGAGAGCGACGAGCTGTTCTCAGCCGTCCGCCGCGCATTCCTTCTCCCTGATGAACTGCGTCTGTAGGACACGTTGCCTCGCTTCCTAACACCGAGCTCAGGACACACACACATAAACACAAATCACAAAAGCAGACCTTTCTGATTTGTCTCTTCCTGTCGTTTTTTGTTTCTTTCTCGAGAGATTCATTGCTCAGTTGTCCCATTCTGTCTTTTTTTTTTTTTTTTTTCTTTAACGGATTAAAAAGTCAAACCCATTCCCTCCTGTCCTTCAAACTCGCTTCCTGTGCGTCTCGCACTGCACCTGCCTCAGAGCCTAAAAGTCTCCCGGACCCTTTGGCAAAGCAGAATGTCCTCCCACCGAGACGGTAGGACAGACTGCTTGCGGAATTCTCCATCACTCCCACTCGACGCTGGCTCAGAGCTCGGGACTGAGAGCCGACCTGACTCTCTGCCACATATCATGTCTGACGATGATGGAAAGGTAAAGTGGGAGTTTGGAGCTATTAGCAGGACTAAACTTGCAAAAGTGAAGAAAGCTCCTGAATCCTTGACCTCTTGACCTTAAATTTTGTTCATCATTTCTGGAGTTTTGATCCTTGGGTGCTGTTACAGTTACAGTTTTTTTTTTTTTTTTTTTTTTTTTTTGATGATTGCATATTACAGTCATCAAATTTTATAAAGTACAATGTTTATCGAGTAAGGAAGGTGACACAAGGCGGCATGCTGTTTAAGGAAAAAAATCGACGATCGTTCTAGAATTTGGAGTTAGTATCATGACCCCAACTTTTAGTATTTTCCAAATAACATCATACGAGAAAACATTTCCAGTGTCTTTTTCCAAGTCTTTTTTTAATTTTTTTATTAGTCGTTACTATGGAAACAAGAACATATTAGAAAAAGCACAGTGATATAAACCTTGCAACTACAACTACAAAAATGAAAAGAAAGTGTTGAAAATTAATCAACACATCCTGACCAATCAGAATTGAGAATTTATGTAACGTTCTGGTGTAATATTACATCATCTTTTTTTTTTGGCTTAGACTAATTCATATTTTGTTACAAACAATGCAAATAGAGATAAATAAAAAATAAAAAAAAACGCTCACTTAATGTTTACACATCCATCTGGTCGGTCAGAAAGGAGTGTGTCGTCTTGTGTTATTAGGAGTGTGTTGCATTAGTGTAACACCTCATGTACCAACCCAAGCCCAGTGCATTTAGGCATGAGATTCAAGGCTCCTTTACTGCCCTGTCTCCCATTCAGCTTCTTTATGGAGGCCTTAAATGCATTCCGGAGATCCTGTTCTCCATCAAGGGAGACTTTTTATACCTCCTCTGAGGCGTCTGAGTTGTTTTTTTTTGTTTTTTGTTTTTTTTCCCCTTTCAGGAAGTTTTTCCCAGGCACTGCAGCTGAAACCCCTGCTGTAGACGTGCATTTACATATTCATGCAGGCTTTATTGTTTAATCGAAGCGTGATTTATCCTCTCTTATACAGTAACCCGTTTCCAGCCATGAGCGCAAAGAGAAAACTTTTGGAAGCGCAGCCGTGTCGGTGCAAGCATGTCCGACGCACCTGCGGATGACTTTTACACAACACTCAAACTGTTTGGCTTCCATGAAATCCTCTCTGGAAAGCTTATTATTCCACTTTACATAATGTGTCAGCAGTAATAAAATCCGAGCAGGTTTTATTTGCTTATCGGTCACAGCTGTTAACTCCGATTAACAATGACGAAGTGAGGTTCGATGTGGAGAAACACCAGTCAGGCCGAGTTCAAGGAAAAAGAAAAAAAAACACTCGCATATTAATCTTCATAAGAGACCTGGTAACGAAACCGTGAGGAAAAGGTCATTTGTTTTTGTGTCCGTTTTCGACTTTGGCGAAATGCATTTCCATTAGTGATGAAGTGGGATTTAGTGCTTGTGTCCTCTCCCAGCGTCTGTACACTAGTTGAGAGTAAGTTCGAGTTCGAGGGGTGGCTTACTATGGACGGAAATCACCAGGGGGCCAGCCGGAACAATATTATCACGATATCTAGGTAGCGATTTGATTTGAATTGTATTCTATAACTATCATGATTTTATGAATATCCCGATTCAGTGTTCAAATTTTTTTCTCAGTTTTTTTTTTCCTAAACAAACTGGCTGCCAATATGTGAATAGTTTAGAGTGCACCACCTGTTGGATTATAAAGGAACTGCACCGTTTTCCACCTCAAATGCAAAAATATATAAATAAAAATATATTAGCCATTCGTGCAAGTCTGTGAGCTCACGTATGCGGAAGTAAAATCAATTTCATGAATGTGTCAAAACATTTTTGACTCTTGCCGAAAATTGAACAGGAACCAGCTCTTTGTGTGGTGCTGCTCAGTTGTGACAAAGAGGATAAACACACACTATCTTGTCTCGTGTCTGAAATCAGAACTTTCTTTTTTTTTTTTTTTGGATGCGGTCCAGTGGAAATGAGGTTTTACCGAGCTCCAAGGGAGGAAACGGGAAGCACACTGGACAGGAGTATGAAACGAAATAATTCACGGAGGCAGATGTGGAGATGTTAAATAAGCAGGAATGAGATGAAATGCATTTTTTAATCAGTCTTCTGACAGGCAGCGGTGAGGTAGTATTGCGATCGCAGGCCACGACTAAACTGACACCGTAAAGGATCAGAATGTTATGAGATCACCAAATGTCTGATTTCATTCAGTCCTGATTACTGCCAAGACAAATCCCAGCCTTTATACTCGGTGTGTGAAACGGCAAAACCGCGAAAAAGGTGTATCGAGCACCTGGTGGCCGATAACACCGCTCCTCTGCATTCTCACACCAATCTCCTTTCGACCAGACGCGCAAACCGCCGACCGCTGTTTCCACTCGCCGACGTGACCGTGTTATCCTAGCAGGAGGGACGTGTTTCCTTCTCTTGTTGATCCAACCGAGGTAGACGGTGATCTTGACCTCTTCTTTTCTGCCAGGCTGTCAGCTTATAACGTTTGTCAAAACACCGGCGTGTATCCCGTTTCAAGCGTGAACCCTGAAAAAACAAGTGTTAACGTTAGCTAAATCTAATAGTCGGCTGGTGTTCCGTGTTGAGCAGATTGGCTTTATTGAATGGGATTATCCTAATCAGCCTGGTGAAGAAAAAAGGTGGGGTAAGGTGTTTGAGGATGTAGGACGGGAAGAGAATCAACCTAAGGGATTGTACAAAGGCTGTTCGGAACGCAAGGGGTGCGGCACAAGGGGTTCGATTCATAAGCTCCTTCCTCAAGGGCCCCTAATGCTGCTTGATCCCTAGATAGGGAGCAGCAGACACAGTCTGGGGACTCGCTGTGCAGACAGCCGGTGGGGATTTGATAGCTTTCAAGTTCCAGGATATTTTGAAAATTTCTTTCAACAGGTACGTGTGATAAATAGACTTGTGCCGCTAAGTGGTTATGTACTGCCTAGTCTCTCTTAGCAGCATGTCAAGTGCTTCATTCCAGCATTACCACAGAAATGATCAAATCACAGTTTTAATCGATTCCTTAATGAAAAGTTGTGGCATTTAACTGGTTGTAGGAATTCTATCAAGCGTTCCAGTCCCTCATTCAGCCTGTCTGTTTTCTCTCTTCTTAAGTTAAAAAGGTGGGGAAAAAAAATCCCCTTTGTATTATGAAGAAACCAGACACTCCCATGTTTGAAAACTAGCATTTGAACTAAAACTGGCGACTCCTTTCATAAATGTTAAATAACTCCTACATCATATCAACAATTCAGTTTTTTTTTCTTGCAACAAATTTAATTTAAATATTAAAATCCACTTATTATTAGTTTTGTGTCGCATTTTACTGTACAAGGCCCTGAGAATGAGCTGCTACCATAGAGAGAAGAGCATCAATACAGTATAAACCTCTGTTGTCGTAAATGCTATTTTTAATTTAAGGGTGACCGATGCCCTTATCTAGAGTGATTTATTTATTTTTCTTATTATTCATTTGAGCAGTTAAGTGGTTAAGGGCCTTTTGAACTAGTGATTGAAAGTTTGGATCATTTTAGTGACTCGGTTCTTTGAATCTCGTCCATCCAAATGAAGAATCTTTTTTGGAGTCAATTAGTTCATTTCGTTGTTTTGATCAGAAATAAAATAAAATGTTACATTCTCAATAAACCGACCCCCAGCACGTCTACATACACAAAATTTGGGTTCCAGTAATGAAAACAGTAATGATAAACAGAATGAGCAGCTCACCTCTCATATCTTCTGGTCCGTTCAAGAACGACCCATAACTAGTTTGAAACTGGCACTTTCTGATCAGTTGTCCAACGCCTTAATCACTAAGCTCCCCCTGTCCTCATTCAAAAATGAATCAACACCTTTTAATCGGTCAACAATTTAACGGTTATAATGTAAATTATACAAAAGTTATTTCCAACCGGGCAATCTGATTGGACAAGAGACATCTCAAAAGTGGTGATAATAGATGGTAACAGCACTGGGACGTTTACCTACTGTACTATATATGTATCACTCCAGGTCATAGGTTTTCTAACAAACGTTAATTACTGTACACTAATTCTCAGCTGCCAGCATGAATGAAAGTAGGTCTGTATGGTTCGCAATACTGCCTGCCAAGAAAGACAGTCACAACCAGTCATGGAAGTACTTTCAGCTAGAAAAATCATCTGATAACGTTATGTCATCTTAAACAACACGCTGTCTGCATAATAATTCCAAATTCTCCCTGTAATCTGTTTGCCTTTTTATTTAAACCTAAAATGAGCTCACTAAAGCTAACTAGCTTCTTAAACAAGGCTGCATCCCAAATCTCTCTCTAACGCTAAATCAAGGGAACTATCAAGTGATTATACACCATACCACACTAGCTTCCCATTTAACCCTATTTGGGATTTAAGCCCAGAACGAAGCTGATATTCGAAAGCGGAATACGTGGAAATATAAAGAGAAACTTAAGAGATTTACAGGACTGTACACCCTGTCCATGGTTGATTTTCCTTACCTTTTTAGCTACAAAGTACAGGTAAGAACTTAGTTTCACCCCTGTTAATAACACTAACTGTCAGCCGCCAGTTCCTCCAGTCGCTGTTAATTAGTTCCGATAGAACCGAAAGGCAGAGGTGGGTAGAATAGCCAAAAAATTGTACTCAAGTAAAAGTAGCTGTACTTCAAAATAATATTACTCAAGTAGTAAAAAAGTATTCGGTGAATAGATACTCAAATACTTATAGAACACCGGCTGAAGATTTTTTTTCCCACTATGCCTCCTGACCTGATTGGTCAAACGGAGTCATGTGATTATTGTTGCTGCGTCTGATTGGTGAAATGCGGTAGATCTACCGGCTGCATGTGTGGAATAAATGAAAGTAAGAGTGAAGTGGAGTAAGAGTAGCGTTTCTTCTTCACAAATCTACTCAAGTAAAAGTAATAGGTATGGTGCAGTAAAACTACTCATAGAAGTAAATTTTTAGCTTAAAAGTTACTCAAGTAAATGTAACGGAGTAAATGTAACTTGTTACTACCCGAAATGAGCCAAATAACTGGATAAATAAAAAAATAAAAAAATTCATAATCTGTTGATAAATGTTTTTTGTGGAACTGTTGTATAAATGCAATATCGCACTCGAGGTCGTGCTGTTGTACTGGATATCACAACTTTTTTTTTTTTTTTTTTTTTTGCCAGCAGTGTAAAGGGTAGTAGCACTAACAAGCATCTAATATTCATTAATGCATCTGTGTGTTAATTATGTGAATTCTCTTCTAGCGTGCTGCGAGGGCGTCCCCGAGCCGATCGCGGAGGAGGAAGAAGATCCAGCCTTGCAGCTGGAAGCCACTGAGAAGATCATCAAGAAGAAGCAGCCCTCAAAGAAAGTTAAAAGCAAAACAGGTGAGTCAATATTTGCTTCTTTTTTTTTCTCTCTCTCTCTACTTATGGATAAAATTCAATCCAGTACTGTAGAACCAAATTCCAGGAATTAAACTTGCAGCCTTGTGGTCATTAGAAGAGAATGTTAACCACTGAGCCGCCATCATACACATCACTCTGCCCATCGCCAGCGATGGAAGAAACCCACATCTGGAGCTTCCAGCTCGTTTTCTTGATGGGTGTGCCTCTGTGTGACTCTGTGGTTCTCTCTTTTTTTTTTTTTTGGTCCTACTTTGCCCTCTGTCTTCATCTCATGGTCCATCTGGTTCTACTCTCTTTTTCTTCTCCCTCGCAGCCTGATTGGGCATAATAGCTGGCGAATCGGGATTTTTCCGCCCATTATCAAACTTGAGATTTTGCCTTGGCTCTCCAATTTTATTTTTATTTTTTTAAATCAAATGAACTAAAGCTGTGCGATTTGAACCATCGAATCACAGCTTTTGAAAAGACTTGCATGTGCGTGCGTGTGCATGTGTGTACGAGAGAGTACACTCGAGGAGGGTGTTTTCCTCCGGGATCTGAAATATCTGAAAAAAAAAAGAAAAAAAAAAGTTCAGAGGAAATGCATACAGTGTTATTTTTTAATCACAATTTATCTCACATTGTGTGAGGTTAAGTGCGTGCAGGTGGTTCCTCGCGTAGCTTGCGTGCGTGTTCATGCGCAATCGTTCCTGGCAGACCGTCAAACAGTGCATCATATTGCTCGTGCATTAATATGATTGCGTTTTTTGGGGGTTTTTTTTGTTCCGATCGCCTCTAAAAATCCCGACAAAGCCTTAAATCTGCGCTCTCTGTTTGTAGTTTGCAGTGACATCTCTCATTGGCGTACACATGCGCACACACACACACACACACACATGGAGGAATAACGTCATAATCCACTTGAACTGATGTTTACTTTGGTTTGGAGTCAAACCCGTGCTATGAGCAAAGCTCCAGTTTCTCTCACACAACATTTTATTTATTTTTTTATTCTCTGAACCACATCAAGATTGAAAGCTCTTCATTTGTCAATAGGAGGACGACAGATTTTTGACATCACATATTAGCGCACCAATCTACAACATATTCCGAGCGGTGATGGATAAAAGGAAAATCCGACATCGAGCCAGAAGGACAACAGATTCTGAAGTGATGAACACTGCTCTTACAAATAGTGTTCCTTCAGGATGCTGGTGCGATGAATGTAACGAGCTATGACGAGGCAGTCGTTCAGATCTCAATAGCCTCGGAAGATGTTTATTTTTTATTTTCTCAAATCACCAAGCTTTAATGATCAAATTCAGTATGGAAACCGTAGCCATGTTCACAAAGAGAATATTTCTTTATCTCTATCGAAATTATTCCAATTAGAGATTCCAACATAACTTTTAACATGGACTCGTAAATGTAATAGAAGGAGAAGAAGTAGGCGTGTTTTTTTTTTTTTTTTTTTTTTGAGGTTAGATTAGACTTTTTCCAATAAATCCCGCCTTCTGTGTTATGATTGGTTACAAGAATTCAGTCTTATCTATGATTGGTTTGCGAGCCAATCGCTGCTCCTTCCTCAGCCAGAGACCTAGTGGATGAAAGTCAAGTAAAAGTCAGGTGGGAGAGAGTTGTTCACACGGAGCTTACTGATCTGGAACGGAGGCAAAACATTCGCCCCGGGAAACATGTCACATCAGCTAATGTTACCCCCAAGTGGGGCAGACATGTGCAGAAGGAATATATTCATTCAGACGTTTAGATCAAGTGTTTACACGGCTAATATCTACCAACTGAATAGATTATCTAATGTTTAACCTAATTCCGATCAGACCGTTCCGACCAAGTTGCTGACGTGATGCAGATTGATTCTGGTTGGGCGATTATTCCCATTATTAATGAACTATTAGCGTTTTTGTAAACGCACCCAGTGATGTGCTGGCAATGTGGCATGACGTATCCTACCATGAGAAGAAACGTTCCAAGAATTCCAAGACCTTTTTCCATTTATCAGCGATGATTGCCTCTCTATTGACCTCTAAGCAGAATTTTCGGTGCGTCCATTGACCGTAAACAGGTGTCCTATTGATCGAAGTGGATTGATCCAATTTGTGTATCAAAAAATCCAAATAATTATTTTGATTGATTTTGATCATTTTAATTTACGCACTCACAACTTTACTTCGTATCTAAAGATCATTTTTGGACACACAAAGAATGGATTATAATCACGAATGATTAAAAGCAAGCTGCAAAGATTGTTGCTTTATCTGGATAGTACTGTTTATGACGCTAGTACAGTTATCATGGCTTGCTAATCTGCAGTGAAGTTAGCACAAAGCTAAGCACATTGTATATAAAGCAAGCAACCAGTTTGCATATATTATTGCGTTCGTGTTTAGAAGTAGTAGTATTGTACAAGTCAAACCTGGGCTTGTGATCAAATTTCTGGTGAATGAAGGCATAAAAGCGATTAACATTTATAAAAGTACAGTACGAGACTCTTAGCCGCAGTAAAGCATTTGAACAGAGTAAACGCTTTAAAGAAGACGACTGGCGATCGCGACCGAGGTGGCTCAGAGCCCACTGCAGTCGTTCTTGTGAACATTCAGCAAATGGAACTCCTGATCCTTAAAAATCGACGGATACCTCATCGCGGACGAGGCACATCTGTCTGTTGGAAACTGCACACACAATCATTCACCAACACCACTTGCACATTACCGGAACTCGAGTTGGGAGTAATTGCCACCTCTTCCGTACAGTCCTGATCTCACTCCAAGCCATTTCCACATGTTTAGACCTTTTAAGGAGTTCCTGGGAGGCCATCGTTTAAGACGTGAAGCAGACAATCTCAGGGATACTGAGAGAACTTTCCATTTTGATGGGATCCAAGCACTAGTGAAACGCTGGTATAAGTGCATTAGTGTAGCGGGATTATATACAGAAATAAAGGGAGTTTTTACTCTCAGGACTGCACTGCGTTATTCTGCACTATCAGAAGTTCCGCTTATATGTATATGTACTATAAAAAGGGCCACACCCACAAATGACAAGTTATAAGTTATAAGTTTGAATGTGGGGTGACATTTTGCTCCAAAATCTTTCATAAGCGGTTGATTGGGTTAAGATCCAGTGATCAGAAGATGGGGGAGGGGTCATCGTAGGTGAGACCACGACAATCGCTATAGGGAAAATTCTAGAAATATTTCTGATACTTTAAAGGCAAAAGGTGACATACCATCTGTATGTATAATGAAATTGGAAGTGATCCATGGTAGGAATTTGGTGTAGTGTAACATGCTTGGGTATAAAAACACACACACACACACACACACACACACACACACAGAGTGGTTTATACATTTAGGTCTTATAAAAGCTTCCTTTACAGTTCCAGCACACATGTATGCGAGTATACATGTGCAAAATCCACAAAGTCTTAATGTGGTTAATCCGGCCAGGCGTCTTGCCTAATGAGCAGCGCCTGAGTCGGGAGGTGGAGAGGTTGAGAGTCAGCATGTGCGATGCGTGCGGATCGTTAAGACTCAATTACACAGTTATTTTCCTGTCAGAAGTGCTCAGAAGGAAAATCAGCAATGCAACGTGAATGTACGTACTGCACATCTTTAGAGCGAGTCTTTTATTTATTCATTTTTTTTTACCAATAAAGTGAAACATAATGTACGTAATGATTCGAGAAGTGTAAAGGTTGTTACAGGTTAAGTAATGCACTAAATAGAAATACTTGAGTTTTGGTATAAAAACATGAGGTTTGTGTTGCCATATTAATCACTTTGACAAGAGACTAACTCCTTACCTTACAAACACAAATAGATCCAAAGAATGTTGCCCCAGTGTTCAGCCATTAAATACCGTGTGTGTGTGTGTGTGTTTAGCAGCCCTTGCCCACCCAGCGAATCCAATTAAAACTACGAAAAACAATATAAAAGGCAAAACAAACATTCAAAATCGAGTAGAGTTTTCCACTGTGATGCCAATTAGCGGCAATGCCACACAGATCGCGAGCAGTGACGTAGTGAAGCTTGGAAACTGTTTCCAAACCGATTAAGGACAAATGAAACATTTGGTCGGAGTATTGAATTCATTTTCTTAAAAGGTTAGATAATTGTGGCACAGAAATCAATCATTCTGGCAGGTGTTTACAAGTGTTAAATCGATTATGCAGTTGAATCAAAGTAAATGATGTTATATTGTCTGAAAATTGATGAATTCCACATACCGTAAATGACGGATTTCTCACAAAAAAAAAAAATACAATCCATTTGCATCTAGTGCAAATACACATATTTTGCAGGATTTAATTATTTTTCTTCTTCTTTTGAGTTTATAGAGCGGTTAGTGCAATACCACCACCTACTGGACTGGAGTACAGAGCATAAGATTAACAGGAAAAAAGACAATTGATTTGTACATTAGGACATTTAAACAATCAACAACACAAGCTACACAGTATTTCAGCGTTTATGAAATACAAGAGGTGTTCAAGTCAAACTAGGACTTATGATGAAATTTATCCTGAATGAAGGTTTAAAACTGATTGACATTTACGTATGTCTTTGAAAGATGATTCCCAAGAGGGGGTTCGGTGTATCAGACAAGTTGAACGCCTGATCTTAGAAAATCAAAGAATAACTTCTCATCAATTTTTGGACGAAAGAGACATGTCAAGCTGTGGGAACTGCACACAACACCATTTGCACATTACAGGAACTCGGTTGGGAATAATCCTCCCACCTCCTCCGTACAGTCCTGACACCGCTCTAAGCCATTTCCACATGTTTAGACCATTTAAGGAGTTCCTGGGAGGCCGGCATTCAGACGGGAAGCAGACAGTCTAATCATAACTCCGGGTGTACTGAGAAAACTTTCTACTTTGATGGTGTCCAAGCACTAGTGAAACACTGGGATAAGTGCATTTGTGTAGCAGGGGATTATATAGAGAAATAATAGAGAAATAGGGTTGTTGTTTTTACACATACTATTCAAACTAATCCTGTAAGGAATATAGTTGAGACAAATTAGATAATATATATAAGTGCTACTGAATCGAATCCTGACTAGACTGCTTCTTACTTAATAGATGGGTTTCAACCATTTTTCAACCATACGGATACTCGTGCTATGTTACAAAGCAGAACAACACACTCTGAGGAAACCGCTATCTGCCCACTTCCGCATACATGAGCTCACAGATGCCTCTGATTGGCTGGTATTACTGTGATTTTCAGATGAATGAATATGACATCCCTCCTACCTAAAAAGCATGGACAGTTTTGCCTTTCATGGCTTCCAGCTGCAGATGGTTGTTGCATCATCGCAATCTCCTGATGATCTGGCAAACCCTTTTTTTTTTTTGCATTGGAGAAAAAAGTTTCACTGTATGACCACTTAGCAAATCTTGTTATAATTGCCGTGTTTTCTTGATTCATTTCCATAAAATTACATAAGTGTGATAAGTATTCACACAAGAGCTCTACTGTTATGTTTCAGTGTCGTAATTTAATTCCTATTGCCATCATGATTCGCCAAGCTCCACTGATATGTCTTTTTTTTTACTGATTACTGATTACCTAGAGTTTTCATTCTGACAAAAGTGTCAGAATTCCACTTCTTCTCTATGAACTTTTAACCAAAAAAAGGGTAATGAACCAAGTTTAGATTACGATTTTAAACATCAAGAAAATCAGCAGACGCCTCTAGTGCTCCAGATCTTCCACAGAGCTCTGTGCAAACTCTCAAAACAGCTTTTGATTCTCTTCCTTTTTGGATCCCACCTGTGCCAAAACAACAAAGTTTCCTCTTCCACCCCCACCACTCATAAAGAACTGAGGAGAACCAGGACACCTCAGACGGTTTCAAACAGGCTCTGTCGTCTCCCTCCAGCCTCAGAGGAAAAGCAAAAGCGGAAGTTATTAATCCCTAATTAGTTGTCTGTAATGCAGATCTTCAGACAGGGTTTTTTTTTTTCTGCAGAGTGCATCTGCTTAGACATGCCCTTTAATAACCACCCCACCCCTTACCCCTGACCCTTCACAGACAGAATGTTAAAAAAGAAAAAAAATCATACATTTCCCTTCTGAACACACACACACTCATATAGCCTAACATAAAGCTAATTAGGGAGCCACCTAACAGGGCAGGAAGCATCTCTAATGGAGTTGAAAGGCTTCAAACGGTGGCTTTGGATATGAGCTGCTATGCTCCTTGGGTGGAACACATGAAAGGTAGATGAAACTGAGATGAAAGGGAGAGTGTCTGTCTTTTTTTTCTTTTAATTTCTTCCCTCTTTCAAATACAAACAAACTTACACGCACCTAGACCCACTGACCTGCATTTGCAACATCGCCGGCTGAGCTGACGGACAGGCTCTCGCAACGGGATGCAGCGGTTTGAATTCAGGATGATGCATGGTAGCGTGGACATCGCTATTATGATGGATCGGTCGCTGGTTTCACCCTGCGTGTTTCCATACATATAAATCAGCATGTAGCTCTGGTCAGATCAATGTCTGCTTAGAAGTTTGCTTGTACAGTGGGGCAAAAAAAGCATTTAGTCAGCCACCAATTGTGCGAATTCTCCCACTTAAAAAGATGAGAGGCCTGTAATTTTCATCATCGGTTTACCTCAACTATGAGAGACAAAATAATAAAAATAAAAAAAAATCCAGAAAATCACATTGTAGGATTTTTAAAGAATTTATTGGTAAATTCCTTGGTAAAATAAGTATTATTTACTATAAACAAGCAAGATTTCTGGCTCTCACAGGCCTGTAACTTCTTTAAGAGGCTCCTCTGTCCTTCACTCGTTACCTGTATTAATGGCATCTGTTATCAGTATAAAAGACACCTGT
>JAQMYJ010000018.1:4470371-4507407 GCA_030014305.1 Clarias laeviceps | reverse complement strand
AATTACAGGCCTCTCTCATCTTTTTAAGTGGGAGAACTTGCACAATTGGCGGCTGACTAAATACTTTTTTGCCCCACCGTAGCTAGAGAGAAATCCGCATGGTTCCACTTTCTCTACTATCCCAGTGAGAGCACAGGTGTTTTCCACCGGCTCTTGCTTCTTCTCTATACTTGGGGCTGAACGCCAGGGATCATCAAACTCTGACCAGAAACCCAAGCCAAACCCAAACAGCGCAAATCAAATTAGTCAACATAATCAAACGTCACTTGTCTATGTATTCCGCTCAGGTTCAGAGCGCCAAAACCACCAGCGCAAAACTAAATTTGTTAGTCATCAATATCTAATTCAGTCAGACACATCTGTTGGTGGAACCTTGGTGATAAGATGGTCAGGGCTACAACAGTTAAAGCTTAAGATTTCGTACCCATCACTGTCGTCTCCTCCAGTTGTTAATCCTTTACATGATTCTCCGGGGAGTCATAGGGAAGTTAGAGTGTAAGCGAGAACCTACGTTGAAACAGATGCTAGACTCAGAGGCTAATGCCAAGAGATGAAGAATCTACCCAAGATTCGTATTTTATGACCTTGCTGTCCTTGTTGGGAAGAGGGGAACTATGCTTAAGTGTACACAGAGCTTCTCCTTAGGAGAATTTTCCAATGAGGTATCTGTCTACTGATCACTCCCAGTCCCAGCTTATCATTTTTTATTATTTTTTGTTTCCCGTTTTTGCTTTTACATCTGCTAGAGCTCGTAATTGATTTTCACGCTTGAAATTCAGGACGATATCGCTATACATTTAGCGGTCATGTTTAGGCATTTCACATTATTCTTACTCATAACTTGACATGAAAGCTTCACCAGACAGGATGTAATGTTTTCTCATCTTCTGACCGTTGCCTATTTCTGGATTTGTTTTGTGCGTTTTCTGGCCCAAGTTTCAGAAGTTTTGTATGCAAGTTTTCAGGACAAGATATACAAATTGGTTTGAATTTGTAGAATTCCAACATTAAAAATTATTGAAGTTTTGTCTTCAGTAGTTAGAGGCGAGTATAAGTGATGGAAAAATGGTTGTGGGGGGCAGAATACTTCCTTCTGCGAAAGTAGATCTAGACCTAGTAGATTCTAGAGGGTTAAGGCTCTGGGTTATTGATCCGAAGTTCCTGGGTTCAAGCCACAGTATCGCCAAGCTGCCACTGTTGCATTTTTGCTCTGCTCACAACAGATCATTTGCTCTTTCAGACCTCAAACAGCATTTTCCTTATTGCCTAATTGTTTTTGGGAAATTCCACTAACTTTTAATTAACATGGTTTATTTATAGGGCACTGGAGGCTCGGTGATAGGCTTCTCGGCTGCCATGCGGAAAGCCTGGATTTGATTCCAGCCAGAGCCCAAACCCACTGGATGCATCTTTAGTGCCAGTCCCAAGCTTGGATAAATGGAAGGGTTGCATCAGGAAGGGCATCCAGCATGAAATCCGTTTCAGGTCGAATGTGCGGATCAGGTCCATTCTGGCGACCCCTTAATGGGAGTAGTCAAAAGAGTGATGACCATAAAGATAGCCCTAAAAAAAACAATATAGCTGGTGAATGGAATTTGGAGCATTTGTATCTAATCTCCACTAGTACTCTAACCTTGTTTCAGTCCTTAGGGCTCCTTGCTTAGCTCTTGGTAGTTCCTCGGCGGTAACTAACTTCCTTGTAGGGCGTACATGACCGCTTGTTGACTTTCCCAGCTGTAGATTAATGTGCAATCGGACCTGGTTTGCTGTATGTTTACTATACTGCAGTAATGAGTCTGGAATGTTCTATCAGATGGAAGCATTGAAATAGCGTGCCGATGGTAGCTGCGATCAAGCCGGAGTTGACGACAACCTGCTGGTGTCCTGGAGCACAGTCCGTATGTTTGCCTGGACCCAAGCCTGATGCTTTTGCTCGGCCCGGGCATCCCTCTCTGTCTGTGGGTCCCATAAAAATCTCATTAAACGCGTACAGATTCCAGGGAGCGGAGCAGGAGCAAGAACGCATGATGGCTATCAACATTCCTCGCAGAAACAGACGCACGTGTCTGTCTTGTTCGTTCCTCTCTCGAAGTCTAAGCCTGAGTCTCTTTTTCCGTTCTTAAAATAATGTTTTAGATGTAAAACAGATCTAGGCAACAAACAGCCAAAAGTGGTCCAATTAGATTTTCAAATCTAATCGTCGGTTAAGGGCATATTTGGTGATTGTGAATATCTAAAATCTCTAGACTAAATTTGCTGCTGGTGAAAAAGAGCTTTTTGAGTTTAAATATGCACTTTTACCAGCCTGCGCCAGGAAAAAAAAAAAAAAAAAGTTCATTAATTTTTCAGTCTTAAAGGAAAGCTTTACTCTGAAACTATAGACCAATATAGAAGTGAAGCCATGCTGAGGTGACAGCGGGACATCGCAATTGAAGTTACGATAGCAAGAAATATCCTGTTGATAAATTAATGAGAAAGCCAACAAGGAGGTTTGCAGACACCTTGATGCAAGTTTCCCTGAATGCAATGCAGCTATATGAAGAGTTAGTGCCCTGGTTATTTGATGATGTCGACAGCGGTATTACTGTAGCATGAAAGTGAACTATGAATGGGAAATACTCGTTCCATTGCAAACGCCAAAAGTTGTTAAACCTGTGTCTATTTTGAACGCAAGCATCGCTAGAATGTAAGGTAAATCGTCAATGCTTTATTCATAAATAATAACTACAAATACCTCAAGATTTTCTCACTTGTTTGAATCTTCTCTGAATGTGGAACAGTTTAGTGTCCAGCCGTGAGAAACTCAACCTCGCTCATCTACTCGCACTGTATTCTTTTCATTGGAATGGACCTGATTATGCACCGAGGTGCACTGCTCCTGAAGAGAGCTCTAACACATTTACACACACACACACACACACACACACACGTACACATGGCAAGCCCGGAGTGAGCTGTATCCTTTTACGAAAACAAAACAAGCTGATTGGGAAGTGGGCCCTAGAAAGAGGCCGTGAGTTTGCTCAGTAATAAAAGCTGCTTTCGTTTGACAAGTCCTGTTTTTAACAAGAGGCCTTTAATTTTGCGAGAAGGAAGCAATGAATTGTAAAATATACTTTTCCAGAGCCGGACCGTTAAGTACGCTCTGTAGCCCACTGCACATGGGATCGACCCTGTACAATGACTAACATATGTGTTTTCCATCCTTCGTCCATACCGGCGCTTTCCTTTCCTTTTAATTCCCTCCCTTCTCTCTCTCTCTCTCTCTCTGTCTGTCTTTCAAACACATTTTTTTTCCAGCTTAGACACTTTTTTTTTTTTTTTTAATAAATCCTTTTCTTGGTTATCTGTCTCCTGAACAATATCCCGGCAGAACAGCGCTGACAGTCTGGATGTGCCACTGCACTCCTGGTTGTTGCGCGTTAAACAGAGGTCAGGATTGAGGTCGGCAGCTGAGAGGAGCTAGTTGTATGCTGTCAGATGCTATAAGCGAGAACACAGGTTCGAGCGCACAAGCAGGCTCACCGAAGTATCCCTGTGTACTGCTCAGTCTCTTCACAGATCGAAAACGCTCCGGTTTCTTAATGGTGTCGTCGGGTTTTTCGCCTCTGGCCAGGACTCGAATTTGTGTTCGTGCATTGCGTGTTTGTTTCTCCAGATGTACAGTGCATGGTGTTACTGTATGCCAAGGCACATTTGGCAGCTGGCAAAGGGTCAAAGGTCATTTGTGAAATGAACCACAAAATTGGGAGGACGTGTGGTTTCAGTGGAGGAAAAAATACTCCATGTTCGCCTTCTCTCTCTCTCTCTCTCTCTCTCTCCTCCCACATGCCGTCTCTGCTTCCCGCTTCTTATTTCCTAGTGGGCGGACAGAAATATATCTGTCCTTGTGTACAGACGCGAGCAGTGCCCTTCGTTACCTTGTAAAAACAGGAACGCGCTCCATTCAAAATATTGAAGGATGGAAATTACCTACGTTTCCAGGTACCCCCCCCTCCCAAACACACCCACTTCCAGAACAACCGTGAAGTAAAAACGCGTTGACAGCAAGACTGTCGGCACATGTTTTTAATCGCACTAATTAAATATTAAATTTGACTCTCAGTTTGTGTTCTAGGGAGTGACCCAAATCCACCATTTGAGAGACATTGCCAGAAAAAGGTCCCAGATGGTCTGGAACGAGTGTGACACACTTCTGTAAAGAAACGGATTGTACAGACGAAGTTTTTATTATAAGAAGTAAAAGCAATGCATACCACTTTCGTATAACAGACTCACTGGGAATTTACTGATTACTTTACACCCCGGTAAGCGAAGTTCACGTCCCTGATAAGAATCAACGAGGCTGGAGCGCTCAGTGGGTTTCACTCAGTCCGTGCTATCAGATCTGGGCTGGATTTGTTCACTAATCCTGCTTCCTGGTTTTTCATGATGACCGTGGCTCAGCTCTGCAGGTCAGCGTGTTCATGGCCTGTGTACTGCCTTGGGGGATAGATATACTGTACAGTACATAAGTTCAAATCCTGATTAGACGTCTCCTGTAATGAGTAACATCAAATCCAAATATTTTGAAAATATTTCTTTGGGTGACAAGCTCAACTGGAGTAAAACTGCTGCTCATGCTGAGGTCTGGGCTCCCACTGGATGGAGAACCCATGGCAGATCTGGGACCTACCAGAACAATTATATCTCAGTTGTTTTTGGAGCCTCAGGGGATCCTCAGGAGGAACCGGACTTTGTGGCTAGGGATAGAGAAGTCTGGACGGAGCAAATATATATACATATATGTGATAGTGACAGGTCCAATACCAGTACCAGTGCTCTCTTAACTCTGTTTAAGATGTTTCATTCCCATGAAGTGGAACAGTGTTTTTCCAGCCAAGTGGAAGAGATCCTGGCTAAGGGAAACTCCCTACGATAACCCCTCTTGCGCTCCCTGCTTCGGCTTTGGCTGTACAGATTTATGCCTGTCCTCCTGACTCCAAGATGGAGACTTTTTTTTTTTATTATTTGCAAAGGCATTGAGGTTGCTTCATGGAATAACAGCAACATTTCTTGGAAGGTGCAACCTCCTCTTGCCGCGTTGGATATTTGCCTGCGTGTATGTTTTTACACGGCCAGGGTGTGTCAGTCTAAGTGGAAGCTGTGCTGCCTTTATAAATAGCCCGGCTTACCTCTTGTCCATGTTTATCTCTTTCGTTGCCTCTATCCATCTGGTCGAGGCCTGCACGGTCAGAGGATTTATGTGCTTCTTTGGTATTATGGGTTCTCCGCTGGAGCTCTGGCACCATGCAGGCTTTCCCCAGCAGACGAGGAATCCCTGATTAGAATGCCTTTGAGCTTGAGGCTGGTTCGCTTCGCCCCTGCTCACATGTCTAATTAAAGATGTGACGTGTCTGCAAGGGATCCACCGTTTACAGATCGTCCACCATTTCTTTTTTTCCATAGCACCCTCTGATTTAGGTTAAAGAACGACATGTTGGGCGAACGAGTCGATCTTGTACGTCTCGCTTTTAAGTCCCTGAGCATTTTAATTTAAACCCGAATTCTCAGTGTAACTCGTGAAGCCTTGTGGGTGTCTGGATCCACTTTGTCAGACGCTTGTACACATTTTCACTTGTCCTTCTGCCAGGTCATGGATTTCCTTTGCATGTCCCGTGTTCCCCCGTTCGTCTGAGTAATGCACTTGTTGGCTCATTGTGTCTGGAGCAGACAGTGCAGAGGCTTGCAGTTCCCAGAGGCTGTTCAGGGTCAGATAGAGGTCAGCCCTGCTTTCCCCTAACACATATTTCTCATAGCCGGCTGAGATTTGTGAGATACTTTTGTGTGTGTGCTCTGATCCTGTTTGGATTGTTCAAGCCACTGGCCTTGCAGGACCTGTAAAGCTCTTCCTGGTGGAGGACTTGGGGTCTTGTTTTTTCCTCTCCTCTTACGTCTTTTTCCACCTTCCTGCACTCGTCACCTGTCTTCCAAAGCCTTCCATCTTCCTGATGCCATGATGACATAAGTTTAAACAGTCAAGCCTGATTCCCATACACGTACTTATCAGTAGTGCGGCAATAGCATACTTTGTCATAGCTCTATGAATGCACATTCTTTTTTTATTTTCCTGTGCAGGAGTTGTGTGTTTATTCTCCATCTGTCTCCTGGACATGATCAGATACCCATTTCATTCAGCGATCCAGGGCAAAGGTCAAGCTCATTGTCATTCTTGCACTGTTTTCTGATTTGGTTTTATATAGGCTTAATCGGGTGTCATGGGAAGGATTTGGTAGTCTGTGTTAAATTCATACACTGATTGGTCCTTTATGTCTCCCAGGAGAAACAAGCAAAAGAACAGTTTCATCAGAATCATCAATTTTGCGAAATGCGCTGCAAGGTCTCAGCGGTTACGCTCTGTTTCTGGGCTGGTTCTTCATACCTTCTGGGAGAAATAAATCAGAACTCCAGACAAAAATAAGTCCGAGATCTTGCACCATTCTTAGATTTGGACAATGCTGTTTTCATCAGCTTCATCTATTTGGGGAAACCCGCTGAATGGACTCGGTGGGCTGTATTCTATTACCAGGGTGGTTCTTCATAATGTCTGGGAGAGGGATGTGTCAGAGATCCAGGTCCAGCACCTCTTTTTGGTTAAAGCTAGTTTTTGTTCTCTAACGATACAAACTCCAGCCAAACCTAATCAACTCCTAAACAAAGCTTCGTCTATGAAAGGAAATAAAATCCAGGACGTGCGTGAATGGCGTCAACACATATTCCTTGAAACCGTCTGATATTCAAAATAGAATTCGACCAACAGTAGAGGGCAACTCTTTGAAAGTCAGCAGGCGGGAATTACCTCAGCTCTGTGCTATGGTGACGACGGGGTCACACAGTAGAGTTGATCCCGTGTTAATGTTGTAGGGCTTAGGGGCCGGTTTAACTTGGCGAATCAGTTCATCTAAGAACAACAAGGATTCCCAGTAGAGTCTGCAAACTCAAACAAAAAAGAAAGTCAAGGGACCTTGACCTTACAAACCAATACATTCTTTCCCAAATTCTGGTTATGATCTGATGATCTTGATTAATATAAATAAATAAATAAATAAAAGATTCAAAGCTTTCCTTGATTAAATTAACAACTTGTGGCTATATAATATACACTAAATGACTGAAAGTTTATACATAACTTTTCCATCACAACCAAATCAAGAACATAAGTATCAATATGGAGTTGCTCCTGGAAAATGAAATTTTAATGCTATGTCATATAAAGGCATTGTAGACAAGTGTGTGCTTCCAGCTTTTGGGAAACAGTTAAGAAAAGAACCATATACAGTATAGGTATAATGGCCAGGTGTGTACATACTTTTAGCCAAAGGGTTGATCTATCTGAATGGACCTAAAGCAGACGTATTCAACTGATATTTGAATATGTGGCTTAAGCAAATAACATGATTGAAAGGTGATGATGCACCTGAATACCCTGAAATACATCAGTTTATTTTCCTCTACAATGTTCAGGTCTATTATGGAATTTTCAATCCATTAAAACACTCCAAATGCACCGATTTGAATTTAAATGAGCTCCTCCTGAGCCACAACCACTCCAGAGAGCTAAGCATGAAGCCGCGGGAAGGGGATCTTCTTATGTGAGGTCACAGAAGGGGGGAAAACACATGTAAATACAGTTTCGGTCAAAAGTTTGGACACAAAACAATACTGGAGATTTTAAAATGATGAAATAATACATGGAATTATGAAGTTAAGTAATAACAACCGTGAGACATGAAGGTCAGCAGTTCTGGAACAGTTCTCAGAAGAACAGTATTGTCAAGTGCATTTGCAAAACCCATCAAACACCATGATGAAACATGGTCTCTCATGAAGGACCCTCCCAGGAAAACAAGAGCAAAACTTATCTCTGAAGTTCAGAGGAGAAGTTCACTGAGAGTTACCAGCCTCAGAAATAAACGAGAGGCACCTCAGATTACAGCCGTTATGAAGGCTTTACAAAACATAAGTTGCAGATACATCTCAAAATCAACTGTTCAAAGGGGATTATTGCATATTTTGGACGCCTACAGCATTGTTTTACAGTGTAGAAAGAAATAAAAATCTGGAATTAGAAGGTTTGTGCAGACTTTTGACTGGTAGTGTACATGCACACTGAATGTCTTTCTAAAAAATGACTAAAAATGTAATCATTTATGAGTATAACTATCATTAACATGTTTAACATGAGTAATTAGTTGGTTAAGTTCAAACCTGTATATATAATCATGTGCATGTTTATAGAAGCAGTATATTCTTTTTTTTTTTTTTTTTTTTTTTACAACATTACCTCATTAATGCACCTTAATGTGCAGATTTTCAGATTCCCGCTTGACTGCATTTTTGGAAACTGCGCATCATATTTGCTTTTTATATACAGATCTCATTCATCTCATTTAATTTCATTACATTCTAATCCGACTTTAATGTTCTCATTTACTTTGTTGCTTGTATGTTGTTGTGTAATCAATTTTAATTCATTAAAAATGTATTAATTAATGAATCAACTGGGACTAATAAAGTATCTATCTATCAATTCAAAGCAATTTCCCAAGGGTTACCAAATCCTCAGTTTCTGAGTCCACAATGTTTAAATGTTGTCTGTTGTAATACATCATGCACTATCTTAAAAAACCCTTAGATTATTATTTTTTTTATTAGTTCTTTTTCATTCATTTAACTCATATCATCCATTTCTATTCCTCTTCCGTGTGCCAGGGTTCCACCAGCTGTTATTGAGTATTCTTTTGTACTTGTGTGTACTTGTACTGATTACTTTTTATAGTGGACGAGAGCGTAAAATCTCGGAATGCAACGGACTGTGCGAAATTTATAACCCGACAGAGGTCTCAGCAGTTTTTCATTTGCACCCAGTTGTGTATTTTTATTCTTTTCATTCTTCAGCTCTCTTGCTCCCTGTGTCTTTATTTCTGCTAACACACACACACACACACACACTCAGACGTACATACACAAACCCTTCCACCCATCCATCTGTGAGCTGGAGCGAGTCTCATATTGGACTCGTATTGCTTGTGTTGGATTCAGCAAAAATACAAAAAAATAAAACACAACTCATGATGGAGCTTTGTCATGCATGCACAGCGTATTGCTGATTTAAAACCAGAACCGCCCTGGTCCGGCTTGAAAAAAATAACAAACAAACATTGTTAGTCTTTCGAGCACTTCCTGCGTTCTGTTAGGACAGACCTGTCGATGGAACCTTGCCATCACCTTGGATCTCCTGCTGAATGCTGGTTCTTCAGCATGGTCTTCTTTAGTGTTTTTTTGTCTTATTCCTGCTTTGCTCTCTAGTCTACACCAACACCCCATCTTTTCTTCCTTCCTCACTCACTTACCAGATGGAGAGTAATTTTACAACTGCGATACCGATCTCTTTTAACATCACTCTTCCTTCTTCTGTTCCTTCACTCCCGGCCAGAAGCGATGCAGCCTTCCGTTAAGTCCAGCCTGCTCTTAATACCTGCGACCACAAAGCCGCTACACCAAAGTCCAGTAAAAACACCAAGCGGAAAATTTACGATCGGTAGGTTTTTTGCGTACAGCGACCGCCGAAGTGACCGCTGTGCTTTTCATGGCCTTGCGTTCTGTTTGTATTTGTTTTATATTAAAAAGGAGAGATGAGTCACCAGGCCGCAGCTTAGCGATGTCATACATAGAGGCTTCCCTCACTGATTCAAAAGTCTGGAGCTCATAAAAGCGAGAGTGAGCCATGCCAAGCTCCGGGTTTCCTAGTGCCGGGGACGCCTTGAGCGCCATTCCTGAGACGTAGCGATGGGGGCTTTTCATTAGTGCTCTGTGTGTGTGTGTGTGTGTCTGTGCGCCTTAAGATTAAATGATCCCCTCTGAGGAAAGGCTGTGATTTATTCGGATCCCTTGCTAGGTTGCTAGCAGTAACACGTAGGCTTTTCCCACTCTCTGCGCCAGCTCCCTGCAGTCACACGGCTCTCTCCCCTGCCACCGCTCCCCCTCAGCGTCACATATTAAAAAGGCAAATCCTTTAGTCTCGCGTAAGGAGTGTATACGAGACCGGGGTTGTTTGAATTAAACGCTTTGTGTTCGCACGGTGGAGCAATCAAGCTCAACCTCACAGCTCAACCTAAAAGCACCACCGACGTGTCCACTGCTGCCTTAAACAGGCCGCCGAAATCCAATCCATGTGACGTCGCGAATGTCCCAAGTAGTCCTATTGCATTTTGGTTTATTGGCAGCAGCCGTTGATCCCGCGCGCTGGAAACCTTACCTCGTCCCGAGAGAGCTCTTCAACAGAAGAGAGCCTCGTGCTTGTTATGGCCCTTCTTGAATATATATATTTAATATTTGCCAAAATAGTTTCCTTCTCATTGGCAAACCCTAATTAATCATTTAACAGCAACCAGGTTTTCTCTCCCACCTGAAATCGCTCGCGGTAATAAAACAAAGGAGACGCGAGGAAAGTGTGAAAGTTTAACATGCTCTTTATTGCCGCACGTTTTATCGGCATCTCAAGCATTTCTCACAGTTGAAATCGATCCTGGTTTTGAAGTCTTGCGTGTTTTTCGTGTTAGAGGAAAACAGTCCAGGTAGTGACGT
The DNA here is from genome assembly GCA_030014305.1 of Clarias laeviceps. Lineage (NCBI taxonomy): Eukaryota > Metazoa > Chordata > Actinopteri > Siluriformes > Clariidae > Clarias > Clarias laeviceps. The sequence goes on along the minus strand of JAQMYJ010000018.1, from coordinate 4,496,781 downwards.
CAGTGTTTGCTGGCTGTTTTGAATTATGACATAAATCTGTTCAATATTTTATTAACGACAAGCGCATGTTACAACCGGCGCTTACACAGGGCGTGTCGGTAACGCACATGGAATGTTTAGCATGGTAAAAGCTGTGTACAGTGTAATCTGGGTCTTCATGGTTATTTGCACAAATACCTCTTATTCAGTGTGAAATGATCATAATAATAATAATAATAATAATAATAAAGTCGACCCCCGAAAATCGCAGGTGGTTAAGTTCCTAGAGCCCCTGCGAATTATGAAAATGTGGTCAAAAAATGCGTAACCTATTAAACACCTAAAACACTTGAATTTAATTTCAAACTCAGCTTAATACATTACCTTTAAAAAAAAAAACTAAGTGTAAAGTTAAACCTGTATACTGTACACTGCTGTACTGAGTCTCCCGCAGTGCTAGAATGTAAAATACAGATGTTACCCCTATATGTACTGTAATTCATGCGAGCGCGTATTCTTTGTTATGTCGGGTAAATACAGTAATAATTCACCATCCCAAGCTGCGTATTTTTTTTTTTTCTATGGTTGCTTTGTGTTTTCTCTCTACAGTACTAAAAAAAATTATACAGTATTATATTTTAGATGGAAATTTAACTGAGTTTATGTTAATATTTCTGTTACAAAATTAGTGAATTATATTGTTCTTAATAGTTTAGCGTTAAATGCGTGGAAAATATATATTGACACGAAAAAAGCCATAAGAGTAGGAGTAGGAGTAGGAGTATACTGTATTTGTGCTTTCTGTGTAATTGCAGAGGTTTCCACGAACAATTATTACCGCGACTAATAGTCTGAACCGCGACTTCACAGGGGTCAACTGTAGTAATAATAATAATAATAATAATCACCAGCATTACCCAGCTTATGCAGAAATATCTCTGAATAGTTAATAACAGTTAAGACTTTTGATGATGAAAGATCTTGTGTCCGTGAAGCGAACCTCTCTTTCCCATGCGCTCTGCGTCGTTATTCGTAGCTCTAACACCATTAACAGCCCCCCTGCACACAATCGCTCCCCAAACATTAACCTTGAATCCACCGTAACCGTGGAGCTCTCTTTCTTTTCCTGTCACTGTTTGCCTCCCGATGTTAATGTAGCTCATCTCCATCCGCCCGAGCAGCAGGAATCTCTCTGCCTGACTGAGTGAAGCCAGAGTTCTCAGGCTCTCAGGCTGGAGACGCTGTTAGCGCTCGGTGTGGGAGCCAAGTCTCGGGCGTTTACACCAAGAACTGTAACAGAACAGGCTGAGATTTACATGGGGGCAAACCGGGACTTTTGATTGACCGTGCAGAATAACAGAACACGGTTATGAGAGTAAAAGCTTCATTTATCTCTCTATATGATCCCTTATTCCATCGTTTCACTAGTGCTTGGTACCATCAAGGCGGAAAGTTTTCTCAGTTCATAGGAGCCGTGATCAGACAGCTGAAACTGATTCACGTCTGAAACGCAAGCCTTCCAGGAACTCCTTTAAGGACCCAAACATGTGGAAATGGCTTGGAGCTAAGTCAGGACTGTACAGGAGGATGTGGCGATAACTCTCAGTCGAGTTCCTGTAATGTGCAAGTGGTGCCGGTGAACGCTACTGTGCTTGAATGTCAATCAGTTTCACATCAAACATTTCATCACCGTCCCGGTTTGACTCGAACGGCCATCATGTTGTTAATCTTGAGTTAAATTTATTGCTTTTTCATCATAAGTGACATGCTTAATAAAACTCAGCAGTGGACAGAAGTGTGTCGCAGAGATAAGCGGATTGAGGGAAGTCACAAAGTGAGCTCCGTGAAGACCCGACGCGCCGAGGGTTGGAGGGTTCCAAACTATATCATTATAACAGAAATGAAGGACTAAATCTTGAATGTGTTCTTCAAAAAGGACACACGGATATAATGGTCAGGCGTCCACAAACTTTTGACTGTATAGTGACAAAGAAAAACCAGCTATAGCTACAAAACTAAAGGTGAAGACTAGATGCATTGTCTTATAGGTGGGGGGAAAAAAAGAATAATATTTGAACAGTTTCTTTCAATGCGCAGGATTTCAGTAGCACTTGTTCGTTCCAGCAGACTAGCTAGGATTAGTGCGAGTGTGAGAAAGTGTCTCTCGGTACGCAGTGATAAATAACCACGCGGGTTCAACAGGCCGTGCGTGTCGGAGCAGACAGGCTCGGATTACTGTTTGTTTAAGCGCCGTAGCGGATAACTTTGAGACGTTGAACTTTCCCTCTCTCGCGCGCGCACTCCAGACATTCTTAAAGACGCAGACGATCTGGAAGACCTACAAATCACGCCGTGACCTTGAGCGCCTTCCTTTACTTACAGCATCTATCTTTCCTCATCTCTCCCTTCAAATAAACAAGGTGTCTGTGGCTAAATGTTCCTCTTTAATCCAGGAGCAACCTGACACCGCATGGTTTACGGTTCAGGGGCTGATGTCAGCGACCGGGCAGTAGAACCGTGTCTCTCTCTAGTGTTCGGTTTTTATTCTTTCCTGCAAGTGGCAAAGTCTTTTTTTTTTTTTTTTTGTGTGTGTGTGTGTGTGTGTGTGTGTGTGTCTGAGAATCGCAAGCATCTGACTGGGTTTGTTATAAGAGTTTCGTATTGAAGACGCTTTCTGAATGCAAGCATTGTTCTTTGTTACCCACAATGCTCTCCTCTCCTCCCCTCACATTAATCTCCTGCATAAAAAAAAAAAAAAATCCCGCTCTGCTCGCGCACGCTTTCTACATTGGTCTCAAAGAAATCGGCACGAGTCTTCTTTCCGTTTCTCACTCTTTCTTCCTCGATTTCATTTTGATAGATTACACGTCGTCCTGATCCATGTGGGAATGGAAAAGCATGCGATGCGATCAGCCAGCCACATCAAGGTTGCGACATCCACACGAACGCATGCGCACGCACGTGCTCTCAGGCTGCGTCGTCCAAATCAGAAGGCCTGACCGCCGAAGCTCTCGAGTGTTCCGCCTCAAACATAGCGCGCCCTTTGTTCTCATTGTTCCAGGATAAATACGCTTGGAATATTTACTTTACGCCTGTGCACGACGTAATCCGATCGAGATTTATGCCCGATCTCTAACCTCAAGCCGCACACGCTCCAATCATCTGCTCGCCATCAAAAGTCCTTTTTTTCTTCATTTTTTTTTTTCTCTCTGTACTTTTTTGAAAGATGTTAAGAATGCTTCCTTTAGCTCTCTCATCTCACCTCATCACATCACATGTACACTCTGCTCAAACGGATCAGCTTCCGAAGCTGGAAACATTCACGCTAATCCGGCCGTCATCTCGCAGGGCGCTAACTAGCCGAGCCGTGTCTGTTGTGAATTATGGGATTTTCAGTTATTTTTAATGTCTGCAGCAATATCGCTTCGATGTCTACTACAGAAAAAAGTAAAGCTCTCGTTTTAACCGCGACTGCCTGATTTATTGTAAAAAATACCCGTTTCTTGTATTAAACTGTGCTAGCAATAACACCATTGCGGATTAACAGATTATTAGCATCTATTAGAAACATGAAAGTGTTCGCAAATATTGTTTTTTTTTTTTATAAACAAACTACAAGTGATGGACAAAGTACACAAATCCTTTACTTGAGTAAAAGCAGAGGTACGCTTAGGAAAATTTTACTCTTACTCTTAGGAAAATATTATAAGTAAAAAGTAGAAATCCTCCGTTTACATTTTTACTTGAGAAAAAGTATAAAAGTACTCACCTTCAAATTTACTTAAGTATCAAATGTACTGAGCTTATATTAGCCCACAGTAGCCTTCGAACAGAGGTGAAAAGTAAGTGAGTAAATATACTTTATTACTGTAGTTAAATAAACATTTCACGTATTAGTACTTATTTGTACTTTTACTTTTATTAGTGGATATTTTTTTCACTTTTACTCCACTACATGCCACAGCAAATATGCAGTTCTTACCTTGTACTTCACTACATTTCTGCATGGCGTTGGGTCACATACCAAAGTGGTGAGTAGCATCTGAAGCGATAATATCGCTAACAATAACACCTGTCGACTATTACGTAATTGTATTTCCTCAGCGAAAAGCTTAATCATGTAGCGGATGTTTGAAATCAGAAGTGGAGACGGTTGCAGACAGCGACAAAACAGCATGTTCACATTCAGGAAGAAGAGAGAGAGAGAGAGAGAGAGAGAGGAAGACCTTTACTGTAACTTTAAAGCTATTGTGAGGAACTTTTGATACTTAAGTAAAATTAAAGTTAAGTACTTTTCTTTTTCTCAAGTAGGAATATAAATGGACTTGTATTTTTCCTTGTGTAATATTTTACCAGGGATAAATCTACTTTTATTTAAATACAGGATTTGTGTTCTTTGTCTGTCTGTCTGTCTGTCTCTCTGTCTCTATCTCTCTATCTATCTGTCGCTCTATCACTCTCTCATGCTGTCTGCTTCCAGACTATGAACGTGCAGTTTTCCTCGCTGTCTAAAACCACCTCCTCTTCAGATTTCAAACACCTGCTATACAACCAAGCGTTTTACGAAGGGAATGCCAATCACGCAGTTACATATAACAGTCAGAAGTTGGCGATATTACACTAAACACCGCTGTGGCTATGTAACGCAACGCTATGCACAAATGTAGTGAAGTAGAAAGTACAGATATTTGTTGCACAATGTAGTGGAGTAAAGTATCCACTAATAAAACTACTTGATTGAAGTTCATATACTGTATTTGTACGTACTTAAGTACAGTAATGAATTAAATGTATTTAGTTGCCTTCCACCTCTGCAATCTGCTTTAAATCAGAGCCGTTATATAAACGAACAACATTGACATTGACTAGTAATGAATAACGGCATCTATCTTTGATATGGATTGTTCCATATTTAATATGTGAGCATATTTAAAATTAAATTTGTTGTCTTTTTGATTATTTTATTCACACCTCAAGTCAAAGAAAAAATTTTGATTTGTTCCGTCAACGGTTTTTCCTTAGCTACTCTCACTCTGATTCTTTGTAGTTCTCATTCTTTGTGTGTGTGTGTGTGTGTGTGTGTGTGTGTGCGCACAAAGTCTTTTTCCGGAAACCTACGACCTTTTTCAGGAACTCAAGAGCTTAAGAATCGTTTCCACCGGATAAACCAGGGCTGTTTTTAGTACGCGCTCAAGACGAGCTGGGCTTCAGGACCGAGCTTATCCCGATGATCGCTTTATGACGAGCGCTAAAAACATTACACGGCGGCTCTGAGGAGGAAATATTATTATATAATTATATAATATGCGAATAGCGCAGAACTCGACTGTAAAATTCATACACAAGTCCATTAAAAATGTGACATTTATTTTGTAGTTAAGCACGGATAAATACAAGACAGTGTAGTTTTGGTTTAGATTTTTGACTATATATAGTTTCACTGGATTCTGTACAGATGTGTACACACCGTGCTGTGCATAAGTATTCACCCCCACCCCCTTAAAGGTGTGTTGAATTGATATTAGTTCTTAATATCATATTTAATTGCCATAATTATTTAATATTAATGGCCATATTAACAGTATATCAGGGGAAAAAAATTATATGTTAAGAAAGATACTTTGCGTATAAGGCACTTTGTTCCTATATAAACGCTTGTGTGTGTTCGAAAGAGATTTTCACAATATAGTCTATAGTAAAATCTGTCATCTTGTAAATATGTGAAATTAAGAAAAAAAAAAGTTGTAATAGGGAAATATTTACTAATGATACGTGCACCACTGCTGCTGTTATTTTCTCTCTACAGACCACACACCTTTCATTTAGGCCGTGACCTTATGTACAACCACACACACACCTACACACACACACACACATTACATACACACTGTAGCTTTGTACTCTAAATAAAGTCACAGTTCAGTGCCACCCCAGACAAACTGCCCCCTTCCCGGTGTGTTAGCAGCACGACAGCAGGAAGTGTGTGTGTGTGTGGGGCGGGGGGGGACGTAAATGCCGGGTTAGGCCCTACGTGGTATGTTTCTGTATTACCGGTGTGCACAGGACATGACTATTTTTCAGTCATTAGTGCTACTTTAAACAGGAAGTTGATTCGGATGAGTTTGTTTACAGCCGCTAATTTCTACTTTCTTCCTCTTTGTAAAAGACACCAATTATTCACTTCTTTCTTCGACAACAAGCCTCTATTTCTTCCCTGAACACGTTTTCTGATCCGATCCCTGCACCCTCAGCCAACACCCGTACCCACTCAGCCCCCACGGAGCGATGGGAAGGATGAGTTCCTCTCCACACATAAGCACTGCATCTCTCCCACATCCAGCCAACAAAGCCTGTGTGTGTGTGTGTGTGTGTGTGTGTGTGTGTGTGTGTGTGTGTGTGTAAGGCTTAAACCCGGGGGATCCATCCCCACGTCTTCACTGTTGTGGCTGTGGCACAGAAACCGATTTGGCCAGATGTGTTCCAGATGAGCCCCCTCCAGCCCTTACTCCGCTTACTTCTGCCGCTGATCAAAGCGATCGGTGAGTGAAATCGATACGCAGACTACGTGCAGTTGACTTCGAACCCTCACCCGTACATCTGCGATATCACGAAACCCGAATCCCAACATCTACGCGACCGTAGAGTCATCATGAGATGAGTTCGCTCTCTTCCTCTCTCGCCCTCTCCCTCTCCCTCTCTCGCCCTCTCGCCCTCTCTCTCCCTCTCTCTCGCTCTCTCTCCCTCTCTCTCTCCCTCTCTCGCTCTCTCTCCCTCTCTTACTTAATCCATCTATTTATTCATGTGATGATGGATGGATTAAATGCTTGAGTGAGATCTGAGCTGTTATAAGCATGGTTTTTCATCTCTTCTACATTGTCTACAATTGTATTTGAAGCAGCCATTAGCGAAAGGCTACACTTTGCATCCATATCACAAAAAAAGACATTTAAAATGACAGTTATTTTATAATAAATTGCAGTGTTTTATACCACAAAATATTTTTTTTTCAACGCGTGTTGCTGATAATCTGCCGTACTAAAATCCATTTACAATCATTAGTTACAATCATTTTTTATTTATTTTAAGATTAATTTCTATTTATTTATTTAAAGCTTTGAAAATGTATATTTAATTCTATTCATCCTATTGATTATGTATTGTGTTTTTCATTACATATTTTACATATTTATTTTTTAGTATTATTTATTTATTAATTAGCTTATTTACTTATTTATTAAACTTAAATAGAATAAAATATTCATTTCCAAATATTAAGTTAAACAAACAAACAAATTAATTAATAGTACTAAATAATTAATAAAATAAATTAAGCAAATATACAATCAATAAACATCAATATGACAAATAGAATAAAATATTCAAAATAGTTTTTAAAAATCTAATTATTAAGTAAAACAAACTAATAAACGAATAATACTAAACAATAAATAAAATAAACGTACACAAATGTAAAAAACTGCAATTAAAAATGCAGTAAATAAAAATCAATATGATAAATAGAATAACACACTACTTAATTTAATTAATTAATTAATTTATTTATTTATTTAAATATTTTGACATTTATATTTATTCTTTTCATTTATTTACTACTATTAGCTAAAATTCAAATTGGCTTCTGTTGCATTATATACACTTGCTTGTGCACAATAATGTCACTTTCGGGGCATGTAATTTCTTAATTTTTAAAAATAAATATTACTTATATTTAATGATTGAATTGATCCATCACTGAGAATCGGTTAATTTCATTTATAAACATGTATAACACAATAATACTAAATTAACTAAATTAACTAAATACAATACCATACAGAATAATTTATACCAAGAACTTATTCAGAGACATGTTGTAGTTTTTATTTTATTTTATTATTATTATTATTTAAAAAAAAAAAAAAAAGAAGCAGGGAACATATTTCAATAGACTTTCATTAGGTGACTAAAAGTAGTACATGGAAACGTTAACTCTCCAAAGTAAATGTTTTTGCTTTCCTTTTATTCTCTTTTCTTTTTTTTATGGCTGCTCTTTGGATTGCAGACACCCCCCAACACACACACACATGCACACATTGCCCACCCCAGACCTGCACACATACTGACAGATGGATGTACACTCCCGTGCCAGAGGTTCTGCCTTTGTTTTAAAACGTGTCCGTCACGTTAGCGGTGGAAACGAGACCCTTGGCAGCTTCCTGTACTGGAAGCGGCGTGTCCGAGGCCACGGGCTCCCGCTCGGCTAACCACAAGCCTGCGTGAGAAAGAGGGAGGGGGATTTGCATCAAAGACACACCAGTGTATATTCTCCTAACCTAAATAAATATCAGTGTTTCCCCTCCATGAGAGAGAGAGAGAGAGAGAGAGACACACACAAAGACGAAGAGAGAGAGAAAGAGAGAGCGAGTCTATTGATCGGATCACATCTGGTTTTTCGCCATAAGACCGGGGGTCATACCTCAGCTATTTCACCATCAGCAGTTCCTCGAGTGCTTGGTGTGTGTTATTAGCGCTGCTTTTCTTTGTCTGGAGTTTGGCTTGGCACTTTTGACCAAAGACAAAAGTAAAAATTATTAGCTTTTAATAGATAAGGACATGGTTTGCGTTTCATTCCCAGCACGGCCATTGACTGACCCTCGAGCCAAGATCCTGAGGAAATGTAATTCAGTCCTGATTACAAATTACACGACTAAAGATGTAATCAGTAACAAAGTCTTTTAGGTTACTTAAACTGTAATCTAATCTGATTACGTTTGGACTACTGTTGCATTTGGTCCAACTACACTTTTGGTTTTTATACTTCTGTGTAGAATTTTTTTTTCTTTTTTTACTTCTATTAATACAAATAGCCAAAACTTGGTGGTTCTTTATGTGCTTTATAAAATATAAAAGAATTAAAGCAATAACAATGATGTACTCTGTGTTAAGGCCACTTGTCACACACATGGAAATTAAAATAATGTCCCAGGCTCCTGAGCGATGCAACAGAAACACTGAAGAGTTCTGAAGATCACAAGTTTGATACTAAAGCCATCTTTAGGTTCGATAGCAGATTGGCTAAGCTCTCTCAGAGAGGGGGGCATACTCGCACTCCCAAATCAGTCATACCGACAATAGCCAATCATGTGCATCTATGCAGTCATGTATGTGGAATGTGGAAGGGGCGGATAGCGCTAAAACAGCAGTTGCATGTGCATGGAGGAAAGGTTGGTGCACTACAAAAAAAGACAGCAAGTAAGATTACAACAAATCTAATGTAGTTTTATTAAGATTATGTCTAATCAAATGTTATTACAATTGCAAACGAAAATTTCTTGTTCTGTTGAAGAAATATAATATTTTAAAACTAGAAATATTCTCTGCCAATGAAACAAGAAATTTTGCTTGTAATTTTAGTTATTTTTTATTAGAAATACGCTTAATTATCTTGTATTTTGTTTGTTGTAATCTCATTTTATCTTAAGAAGGTGTAGAGAAATGTAAATATATTCAAGATATTTCCCTTTTCAAGGTATAATATATATTCAAGATATAATTTTTTGCACTATTCTTGTCGCTGATAGTGAAGTGATGTAACAAGAGGGATGGAAACTGGCTGCAACTAAATTGGGGAGAAATTAAATAAATCTGGAAAAAAAATCTACTTTTCCTACATTTTATTTTTGTTTTTGGTTTATATATTCATGTGCTTGCTGTAAAATGTTATCATTTCTACCAAAACAGCAAAATTCCACAGTGGGCAGACTTTCCACAGCCCTTCAGTTTAAGTCTTACAATTTGTCGAAAAAAGAACAACGTGTAACTGTTTATATGACGTGAGGGTTTCTGTATGGTCATGTTTACTGAACATTTTCAGAAGGAGTCTCCAGTGTAAGCTCAACATAACAGAGGTAACTTTTTCCACAGAGCGTCCGAAGAAACAGTAATAAGCCTGTTAATGTTAATTATAACTACAAATTGATAAAATAAATTTTTTTTTATTTCTTTTTTCTTTTTTTAGAAATACCAAAAAACATCACTGATACAAGACATTCCGTTATTCGGAAGTATGATGTCAGGCTGCATCATTCCATCTTGTCGTGGATTATTTTCCTATAACAGCACGTCATGTGTTTTTTTTGTTTTGTTTTGTTTTGTTTAGTTTTTTTCTTCCAGCTTTTGTTAAAACAAGTTAACTGTGCCGTTCAGAGTAAACCGAGTGAGTAAAACCACAGTGTTTGGAAGCGTTGTTAGATAAGGCAGGGAATCAAGCAGTAGTGTGTATGTGGAGTAATTCTGTATGTACTTTTGTAAGGACTAAGCTTAGCCATGGGTGATGAAGTGTTTAAAGGTTTCAGCATTTTGGATTCCTGTTCTACCCATTCCAGCAGCTGTGGTGTTTATGGGGAAGTTGTTTTGAGAAGCGTTGGCACACCATGTGCCTCTCTACCAATCTCGCGCAAATCACCAGCCAAGCTGGAATTTCTATTGGGATCCTTTCCAGCTTGCTTGCTTACCCTTAAAATATTTAACCAGTTTGCACCATGTCACATTTTTTCTATGAAGGAGAGACGAGGGAACGACAGGGACAAGGGCAGAGCTGAAGAATGCGAGTGATGTATGGAGTGTGATCTTTGCGGTTTTTCTGGGGTTCTTGCCCCAGTTTCCTCCACCACAATCCGCTCCAGTGTTCCGTCAGGCAAACTCGCCCTCAAGAGCCCGATGTCAAAGAAGCCCAATGTCAATTGATGCCACTGTTCTTTGTGAAAACAGGCCGTCAGGGAGGGGGGCATCACCCACCAGGTGATAAATGCTATAGGGAGTTTTGGGGGAGAGAAAGGAGGTGGAGGGTTCGATCACTCGCAGCCTGAAAAGAGCTTCTTTCATCGTTCCTCTCTTTCGCTGCCTCTCGCAATGGGCAGGATGAATAGCGGGAGCAGGATGAAAGTTTAAACAGGGGGCTGTTTGCTCTCGGCGGGCGCTGGCGCTGTAATTCTTCAGGCTTCTTCAGAGCACAGGAGGCCGGTGATTAGCTCGCTCGGCGGTGTTTGTTATCCTTCATGTCACCACAGATTTAAACGCCTTTCACCTCCCGCTGGCCGCCTGGCTCGGCAAATTCGCGAACGAGGCAGCCCTTGTCTTTGCCTCACCCTCGCCGGACCCCTGAAATCTCCACTGTGAAAACAAAACGATGTCAACCAGACAAGTACGGCTTGCAAGCACCTCAGTACTACATGTTCTCATCCACACTTTCCCCTTGGAAGTCGTGCACTGTTCCCATCGATCACTCGCTGTCGTCTTTTCTGATAACCACTTTTACAATCCCAGCCTTCAGGTTCCCACAGTTCTGCACTTTGGCTACCTGCTTCCTGTTTCCTTCCTAGTAGGAGTTATTCCTATTGCCCCATATTGAAAATTTTGAGTAGAGTACAACAGGGCTCTATTCAAGCCACGGCAAGACAGACCTCCGATCTGTATACAAATGTACGGCTCACTTGAACACCTGTTTTGTTCTGGACTCAGAGGATACGAGGGTGCATGTCCGGTACTTCATCTCTCAGATTAGATTAGAGAAGAAGGAAGTACAGAGCTCATGTAGTCAAGCCTGCCATGTAAATATTCTGCACTAACTGAATGTTTTATTACCAGCTTGTGATCTACCAGTAACTTACTGGTTAGCACTGTCACCTCGCACCTCCAAGTTTGGGCGCTCGACTCTCACCTCCAGGTTGTCCGGTTTGCTTGTTGTTTCCAAATTGCCCGCAGTGTACAATTGGGTGTGTGAGTCTACGTGCAAGTGCCCTGCAAATAGGTTGATACCCTATTCAGGATGTACCCCAACTTGTGCACTGAGACCCCCGGGACATGGTCCAGACCCTCTGAAAACATACTTAGGATACTTGGTATATGTAATAAATGGAAGACAATCCGGTTTCCTGAATTTCTTCACAATGTCAAAAATAGCGGACACCTTTGTGGAACTTCCGGGGAACGTAGGGAATTCGACGTAGGGACGTGCGACTCTAAATCGCTGTCATCCTTGATTTGTTACTGGTCCACATGAAGAAATAATGGAATAAGTGCGGAATAGACCAAACGTAGTTTTGAGCATATAAGGAATACTGTACCAGTTAAACAAAGTGGAAACATCCTTGCTTGTATACACTACATGGTTTTCCAGTGTGTGAGTGTGTGAGTGTGTGAGTGTGTGAGTGTGTGAGTGTGTGAGTGTGTGAGTGTGTGAGTTTGGACCTGAGCCTGGAAGTGTACACGGTCCATGGTCCCTGGTGAGGAGACGAGCCGCAAAAGCCCGGCAAATGCCAAACAAATTACGGCACAATTAGGGATGAGTGGGACGAGCCGACTCGCTGCAGATTAGGACGGAGCGTTTGGCCGCGACTGCGTGTCACCAGACTCCGCACGGAATGTAGACGTCCACAAGAAAGGGACTCGGAGATTTACAGCCGGAAACCCAGCACTGCACAGAGGACTTTTTAATTACGCCTTCACTCGCTCGTGGACTTCTCTTTTGGTTAAGGGGTGGGTGCATATGCATGCATGCATGCGCGCGTGTGTGTGTGTGTAAATGCAATACAGTTTTGGTTTCTAAAACCACTAACATTCTCATGTTTTTCATATCACTTTTGTCCTTGCATTTCTTTCCCTCTGTCTCACTTTTCCTTCATCTGTCTTTCTCTCTATCTGTTATCTGTCTCTCTTCCCTTCTTGCACCCTCCTTTTTTCCCAATTTGGCTGTCTCTCTTTTAATCTTTCAGCTTGTCTGTGTGTGTGTCTAAGACTTGCTTCCTGTCAGTCTCTGTCTCTCTCTTTCTTCCAGTCGCTCTCACTTTGTCTCATTGTCTCTCACTCTGTTTCTTTGTGTCTGTCTTCTCTGTCAGACAGTTAGTCTCTCTCTCTCTCTTTCTCATCTCTGTCTTTCCATCCTTCAGTCTGTCTGTCTGTTTCCCTCAGTTTGTCTCTCCCGTTCAACCTTTCTGTCTGTATCTCTGTCTGTCCCTCTCTTTGTCTGTTTCTCCCTGTGTGTCTCTCCGTGACTCTTTGCCTCTCAGTCTGTCGCTCTTTCTCTTCCCGTCATTCTCACTTTGTCTTCCCATCTTCTTCTCTCTCTCTCCCTTCGTCTCCATCTCCCTGTCAGTAAGACCAGTAGTCTTTCTGACTCTCTCTTGGTCAGTCTTTCTCTCTGTCTGTCCTTCTGTCAATTTTTTCTATCTGTCTCACTAAGAATGTCTGCCTGTCAGTCACTGTCTCAGTCATACACTTTCTGTCTTCTCTCTCTCTCTCTTTCTCTATCTTTCCCTCTTTACTGACTCTTTTGTGTTCCATGGACACTCACTGACATATCTCTCAGATCACTGTTACCATTAAAGCTGTGACACACACAAACACACACACACACACACACACACACACACACAGCCAGTAAACAGTTCCAGATCTTATCGACCTGTAATGCAGACTACATGTGCTGATGTAATCAGCCGACCCCACCATCTCCACCCACCCCAACATACACAGACACACACACACACACACACACACACACACACAGACAGATCCTGAAACAACAGTCATAGGTGTGGTGGGAAACCAAATAAGTTCTGGACAATCATTGTCATTTGAATCTGTTGTGATGTAGGTGTGTGCAACATTTTCTTATTGTAACTGTCAAAAGTATTGGCACCCTATTGGCCTTTTTCATGTGTTCTCTAAACCAGTCCTGTCTGTGTGTGTATAGCTTTAATCAGACATCTTGTAAAAACAGTTGTCACATTATAAGGCTAGTTACGTAAACAGTTTCCTGCTCACTAGCAACCCAGACAAAGGGAAAACACACAGCGTGAAAATTGTAGTGGGTGTGGCAGGAGCATGTGTGGGTGAGTGTGTGTGTGTGTGTGTGTGTGTGTGAGTGTGAGAGAGAGAGTGAAAGGAGTGCACTGTCATTCATTCATTCCAGCGGAATGATAGTCATTATATAATTAGAAGAACTTTTGATGCTTTGTGGATTTAACACGCGTGTTATTTGACAGTCGCGTTGAAGCGACACACTCACACAATCCTTTGTGCTAGTCTTCCTGTTCATCCATTTAAACGCTCTCTAGAGGGTATATTTCGAGCCCCCAGGGGAACTTCTTGCTCCGAAGTTGCAAAGCTTGTTTAGATTGTGCAGGGGCATGGTGTATCTCCGGCACTCCTAGCTGTCACCGTCGGAAAGAAATATGTTAGCATGAGTCGAATCTAACGCCTCTAAGCGATAGTAAGTGACTTCTTAGTTAATAACTGTTGAGAGTACATGCTTTCACTCAGTGACTCATGAGACATTCCGACGATGCAATCTTGGGCCGAGCCCAAAACGATGCCCTCAGCCGAGGTTTTGATCCGCTTAGTATTAGCGCAGATGAAAGATATCAGAACAGGAGAGGGAGGGAGGTACGTGTGGCCACGTGTGACCCCGTAGACCCCTGATCCCTACAGCTCGAGATTCTTGCCATCATTTTGAGTTATTAGGACGGCACAGAGATGCACAAAGCAGCCTCTGTTCTTTTTTTTAACCACAGTTACACAGACTCGCACACAGACAGGTTTTGACCTTAGTGCGTGTTTAACGTCCCGCGACATGTCGTTTTCGTTAAAATCTCACACGATTATTTTTGGTGCGTTTGAATTGATTTACGTGGAACGCGATTAAATCAAGGTGCGCTGCTCCAGGAAAATAATCGACAACATGGTTTTGTGATTTAACCCGACATGAATTAGCCAAATTAAATTATTGCTTTATTCCTTTTATCCCACAGCAACATGCCAACACTGAACATTTTAGTTTATTTAAGGACGACTTTTTGTTCATTTAATGTTCATGTTGAGGCAGTGGTGGTGGCTCAGGTGGTTGAGGCTCTTGCTTCATGATCAGAGGTTCAGGGATTCAGGCCCCACCAACCCCTAAGGTTACCATTGTTGGGCCCTTGGGGAAGGCCCTTAACTCTATACCTATATAATTACGTTGTTGCCCATCCAGAAGCCTGGATGAGAAAGAAGGAGGGGTGGTGCAGTTGTAACCAGTAGCCTAGAGGGAGATGATTGGTTGAGCTCTATCAGGGTAAGGGATGGAAGGCACTTTAGCGCTCACTTATCAATCGTGCCGCTAGCCAATCATGGGCATCTGTGAGCTCTTGCAAGTGGAAGGAGCGGATAGCGCTATCCTTCGAGTGTGTTATGCTGTTGTTTGAGCAAGCAGATCGACAAGATGCAGTTGGTTGGCATCACATATCTCAGGAGAAACACGTGCTAGCTAAATCTACCAATCAGAGAGGGCGAAGGCTATCACGAGACACATGATGGCCTTCGCCCTCCCTGATTGGTACTTGTAGCCTTCATGGGGGAGTGCCCTAATGGCATGTAGGGATTAGCTATGACTAAATTAGAAAGCAAATTTTTAAAAATTATCAAAAGAAAAAAAAGAAAGGAGGAGGGTTAGGTGGCAGGTAGCAACCTGTTCCCCGTGAAAACCAGCGGGAACAGTTTAGTTGTTACAGTTACAGCAGTTACTACACACTGACACTGGAGACGCTGCAATCCGTCTTTGAGATGTTGCTATAAAAATGTCTTATGACGAGCGCACTAATACTATCATAACCCTGGGATTTGCCGTGCAGTCAGCGCTACTGTCAGAGCTGCTGTTGTGGAAAATTCATCAACAACTTCTGACAGACAATTGATCACCACTGTGGTATGAAGCAAACTCTCTGTACAGCGTTTTTTTTTTTTTTTACGTTTACAGGCTTGGAGCGGTAGGGGGAAAAGCTCAGCTGTGCATGATTCGATCCTCTCACCGTCCCATTATTCACCACACCGATCTGTCATTAGCTAATATTCAGTTTGATGGAAACACATGAGCTCGAGCATGTGCTCAGACGCTCACGTTACCTCAAATTAGATTATAGCAGAGGAAAATTTGCTTGTATGTGAAGCCATGACTAACTGCACCCAGCGGGGAACGTGTGCGTCTGCATAATGAACCTACAGTGATGATGGTTTTTATTTCTTTAAACCGTAACGCATTAGGAAAGAATTCCTTATTAAAATTCAAAGTGACTCGTCTGAATACTCCCTTTTCGTGTGACGCATAGTGAATCGAATAGTCCATTTTTGCCAGATTTGTCTTTTAATTGTCACAATCAGAATTCCCAGATGATCCATTATACAGTATATTTTCTGAGTGAATCAGTTACGGTTGAATTGTTCTGATAGTCTTTCTAAAATTTGTACGTGTGTATGTGTGTTAAACATTTGGACTGCTTTCTCAATCAGCGACAATTCCAAGCTGGTTTTGTGAAAATAATTAAGCTCAGGTGAATCCCGAAGTCGTCATTGTTGCTACGAGGGTGAGTCAAAAATTATACACACTCTGGCTGTAGAATGTTTTCAACATAATCTTACTTTTCAATACACTTTGTCCATCCGTCAACAAGCTTTCATATTCCCTTATTTAAAAATGTTGCCATGAATGCTCCTCTGTCTTCACTTCTTCATCAGAAGTGAATCTTGATCCTTGGATGGCTGCTTTCAGGAGACCAAATAGGTGAAAGTCCGATGGAGCTAGATCAGGACTATAGGGAGGATGCTTTAACACCTCAAAACATCAAAAAGTGTCGACAGCACTTTGCAGAAGTTTGCGAACGTTTGTCGTCAGCCATGGGCGTGGACCGGCATCCGGCTCCTTGTCGATGGCTGACACTTGTGCGACCTTCCTTAAACTTCTCTATCCATTTCACTTCTTCACACTCCTCTTCTTTAGTGATAAGACAGTGCGACTAACTGAAGTTTTAATATAAGTGCGGATCATTTTTGACTCCCCTCGTGTTTTAAAGTTACAGTTTGTTAAGCTTGTTTGTTGATTTTAGGCACACTGTAAGGCTAATGTTGCTAACTGTAGCTTAATCTCTTTTAGCAGCAACAGATCTATGGTGTTTGGATACAAGTGTTGTTTCGACATGGATAGTCTCAATTTCTTCTGTTTAGGGATATAAAATATAAAACGTCAGCATCATCTCTGGTCCCTCTGTTTGTTAAGAGGTAAAGACGAGTAGGTTAGCAGCTATCCGCTAACGACTAACCTAGCCTTGTTCAATTCTTAGTTTTACTTCGTTTTATTTCACTGAACATTGAAACATTGAGGATGTCATCGTGATTAAAAACTTTTGTATATACACACACAACACTTTTTTTTTTTAATGTTTTAGATTAAAAAGTGTGGTTTTGTCTCAGCCGTTTCAAGTTTCAGCATTTCGTTTCAGTTTCTGATTGACTAGAAAAATGCACTTCAACAAAGGGACAACATTTTTGAAACCTAAGGGTGGACAAATGCAAAAATTCAACATCAAAAAGTCGAATAAATTGGGTCCGAATTGACAAGCTGTAGTATTACTGCGTACTGGCTCCAGGCCTACAGCTAATCAAATTTAAGCTCAGTCCTGAGGTAAATTACTTCTAATATATGGAGATACACGGATGCCAAGTGACAATTATGCAAACGTAGACGGGTTTTGGGATTGTTGAGGGGGAAAAAAAAGTTCGAAACATCAAATGTGGATTTACTAGAATAGCAGACAGATGTATGTTCAAACCACAGTGTATTTTGTCTAGAAAATGTCCAAGCCATAAAAGCAAACCTATTGAAAAAGAAAAAAAAAGACTTAATGCAAAAAATTTACTGTGCGGACATTTATGGCATCTCTAGCATCATTGCTCATGACATAAAAAGATTTTTTTTTAAACCCACAAAGTTATAGTTTATGCTGAAATTGACATGAGGTCTTTGGAAAATCTTCAGCAGAAAACCTAAAGAATTCCTGAGAACTAAATTCTTCGAAAACTGTTTTAAAAAGTCCGAGACCCTTACGCCTTTGGAATATACCAAAAATGTCATGTTGGCTTGTTATTATAATCATAATTTTCCTCTTTTTTTTTCTTTCTAATGTACTAGTAACTGTAGACCTTCACCCTCCAGAGCAATTGAGGAAATGTTTAAAGCTTCACACAGCCACGACTCTGACACCATTCAGGGAGTTAAAATAACACGAGGACACAGCCAGTCCACACGCTGGCCCATTTACAAAGCTAATTAAGAGAGCACAAGATGGATGCCTTCCAATTTGCTTTATTTTTTTCAATAAAGCTAATGTATCGAGAAGCTCGGAGCCAAAACGCTACCCCTCCGCCTCGGGGGTTTTGGCCATTTGTTAACAATTAGTCACAAATAATTTTGGTCGTTCTGAATAAGTGGGATTCCACAGACGTGAAGAAAAGCACTGTTTGAAGGGGAGAACGGGGGAAATGTGTCTGCGGTGGATTTCTCAAAGATGGTTATGTGTGGTCAGCAATTTCACCTGGGCACACACATATAAACACAATATCGAATCTGTATTCTTGCGTTTAACATTAATAGAAAGTGGCATGGAGTAATAAGCTGGTCATTGAGCAAACTTGGAAGAATCTGGACGAACCTTAGGGGTCTGTGGATGTAACCGTGCATAAATACGTCCTGTGCATGAATACATTGTTAGGATTGAGCAGATGTTGTGTTTCATGCAGATACAAATACACAAAGGAATATGAGGCGGATTATGATATGGAAAGTTCACATTAATGGAACGCATTTACAGCACTCATTCATTCATTTATTCATCCTTATTACCTGCCTGGTCCGGTTTGTTCATATTTTCAGGGAATGGAGTTAACTCCAATAAATTCATTAGAAAATATCACAGGAAGGTGCAAACAAAAACATATCCTAAACACATCCCTGACCTTGACTCCACTGAAGTCCTTTGGGATGAACTGGACCCCCCCAACTGTAGTTGTGCAATGTCACAGATGCTTTTATCACTCAATGAGCAAAAATCCGGACAGATATCCTCTAGTAGAAAATCTAGTAGAAAACCTTCCCAGAATATTGGAGTTTAAGACCAAAAGGGATTAAATTTCCAATGGATTTTTAAAAACCCTGTGCGATTAATCCGGTGTCCAAATACTTTTGGCCATACAGTGTGTATTTGGAGCACTAAATGGACACTGTACTTCAGATTGTTTTTTTTTTCCTCCCTCTGTGTGTCATGCGCAGTCAGTGAGGTCAGTGTTATGGATTATTATTGAGATCTCGGTACCAAGATGAACCTTTGAACCAGACATTCCTGCCTTTTCACAGCCGCGTGATCTGCTGTAGAATCTCCAATCTCATCTCCTTAGCACTCGCCACTACCTTGAACCCTCCCACCCACATAAGAACACACAGTGTGCCTGTCATGAGGGGGCCACGGTAGTCCAGTCTCTCGGTCTTCCTTTTTCATGTCTACAAGGGGATTTGATCAAACCGGGATGACGGATGGTATAATAAGCGTGCGCATGCATCCAAGGAAGCACCTCATCTCTGCGTTGGCTTAACTAAAATGACTCCCTTCTGGCTAAACCTTATGTCGACACAGTCCTCGTCATCGAACTGACTCCTTACTCCTTAACTTCTTTGCTGTGGAATACTGCGTAAACGTTTTGAAGATGTTCTTTAATAAGCAGATCTAGCAATTTTGCCTGGGCCAAAGAATCCCTTTTTCAGTAGGCAGTAAACTTGATTTATGGCACACTTTAAATTGCAGTTAAGCCATCTCAGGTGCTAGAGGTTCATGTCGGTCATAAATCGTGTCAACTCCGCAAAGGCCTTACGCTAGCACCGAAAATGGACCTCTCGATCAAGGGTCCTGACTTCCCCTGATCGTGCAAACTTTCTCAAGGAGAGAAAACATAAAGAAAGAAATGGATTTCGTTCACCGATTTTTCTCCTGACATAATGTCTCTTTTGTTTCTATTCTACATTGAACTATTTCCTGCCCTTTTTTTCCCTCTTCCCTCTTGCTCGTTTAAGAAGTCCACATGGTTTATAAAGTGTCTTTGGCAAAGGTTGACCGGCAAGCTGCCGCTACATTCATGACCAAAAACAGAAATCGTCTGTCTGGCCAAGAATAAGAGTTTTTTTTTTTTTTTTTTTTCCTTCCCTGTTTAGTCAAGTGATGATATCTGGTGCTTTATGACATGCCTGTCATAGCTGTTGAAGTTAACATTAGATTGTAAAGGCCGATCTGACCCTGTGGGAAACAAGCAGAATCAAAACAGAGCCTTTGAAAACAAGCAGGGGAAAAAAAAAATACTTTCTGCACAAGGTGGCTTAAGATAGATGAAGCTACTTGACTCTCAGGCATCTTCGAGATTGTTGGGTGTCTATTGCTTTATTTGCACAATGCTTATAGGGTTTTTATGGTGTAAGACCCAAAGATAAATAAGTCTAGACGCTCGAAATTCTTTATGACAACAGAAGGGACTGTGTGGATTCAAAAGCATTGGTTTTGTGAGATTTTCATTATGCTTCACTCCCTTAGAAGAAAGAACACATCATATTTTTCAGTGGAGCAGGTGTTCTTGACAAAACCATCCAACATCCCAGGGGTGATACAGATAGCACCGGAGAGAAAGAGAGAGAGAAAGAGAGGGAGGATAGAACTGCCAGCAGATTTATGATTTTGTAAAGCTGCAATGAGGGAGGAGGCTGCCTCGGGTCTGAAATAACGCCTGCAGTGATAAAATCCAGCCTGACCCTGTGAGGCAAACGTCGCCTACAGTGTCCAGCCACAAGCACAAAAAAACAAAAAGGGTTGCATTTTTGGAAATGATTTTATTTTGTGACTGCTCACACCACCTGTTTGAGGTTTGAGTTGAGCTGAACTATGCGAACAAGGGGGCAAAAAAAAAAAAAAAAAATCCCATTTCTGTAAACCCAGACATGCATATTTTTGTGCTTCTGGTTGGATTTCTGTGAAATCGGTGGCTCGGTGGTTACGAGAAGACACATTGCCAGTGCGAAGCAGCAAAGTGGTAAAAACCCATTTGGATTCCCTGCAGCGATTTTTCAAAAGTGCTGCCGCAACAAAGGAAGCCTGTGGCTTTCCAAAGACAGAACCCGTCGGCTTAGCGCCGTAGAAATCTAACGTGTGTGGTTCCTTTGTGCGTTGTATGTTTTTTTGTGTGGTTTCTTTGTGCACATATTTTTCTGCAAGCCCGGCGTATTAAATATGTGCGAGTGTGTATGTGTGTTCCTGCAAACGTTCAACTTTAACAGTGCTTTTAAGCATACCTCACAATGTGTGTGTGTGTGTGTGTCAGCCTGCATGATTACACATTTAGGATTTGGTGTGTATGCGTGTGTCCACGGGTCCTACCATTTGAATTAACCCGTCTTAGATGTGGTCGAGCTCTGTGTGGGTAGAACGCAGACTTCGCAAAACCCCCGAGACAGTAGACCAGAGTTGTGCGAGTGTGTGAAGGGGAGACGTCGCGTACCAGGGCGTCGACAAGAAAAGAGAAAATATCTCCGTTGACCACGGGAACGATCACGCTCGCACCACACCCTTGAGCGCCGACCGAGAGCGGCCAGAGCAAACACAGATTGCGCAAGGTCCTTCCTCCTGGTGCACCTCCATTGTTTGCGTCCCGCAGGTGCGCGTTCCTGCGTGCTCAGAGCTCTATTCGAGTTAATTACCCAGCGGGAGAAGCTTTTACCAGAATACACAGACGGATCAGCAAGATTGGGTTCCTCAACCCCCACGCCTGCATTCCAGGAGCAGGAATAGTATTAAGAAACCAAATCAGCACAACAAGCAAACCGCCGTAACCATCCTCATTCTCCCTCTGTCTGTCTCCGTCCATACATCCTTTTCTTATCCACCCCCCGGCAGACTTGCCTCCCATCCCAAAAACATGCAAACCGCAACCCGTCTGGCTTTGGCACATGCCATTGTGAATCGCTATGCTTTGTTTAAAACAAAGAAATTCCCAGTTAGTCACCGTCAACAAGCTCATCCCTGATTTACGGCGAATAAAATATGAAGGGTATTTTTCCCAAAGTAATCCACGATAGGAGATCCACTTCATCATCCTTTGCTTATTCTACTCCCGGAACTTTCCTGCGCTGTTTACTGTCAGGGTTATGACTTATGACAGAGGTCGTAAGTACAGAGAACAGTAGTGTATCATTGTGAAAATCCAAAACTCTTAAACTTAAAGCCACTTTCTGCGATTTTTCCATTTGTCTCAGTCTGACTGCGCATAAACATTTCCCGTTCAGGACAATTCGCTGCAGATGCAGCCAGACCTCATCCCGGTCGGTGCAAGGTTTCTTCCCTCTCCATGAGCAAACATTTGACAATCTATCATTTTCTTGTTTACAAGCAGTCATGACGTATGCAATTATGTCTTCCAAACAGGTTTCATCAGGATTTATCAAGTGGTGTTGATCTAAAATCAGAGAGTGTGCTTATTGAAAAGGTTATGCTATGAAAATCCTGGAGATTCGTCCAAAATTCCAGGCTGAATAATAATTAGATTCTCTTTTTTTCATACACGCTCTGTTATGGTTGAGCAAGAACATGTCCAATAGTAACTGATTGTAAAACTTCAGCTTGGGCTTCCTTTCCAGAAAACCTATTATGTTTTTTATTCTTTTTATTGTTTCTTTTTTTTTTTTTTTTGGGACTCCGTTTACTCACCCAATTTATTTATATCCAATTTCCACCCATCCGATGAGTGTATACATGATGCAGACAGTTGACTGATGTTGCTTTGCCTGGCGGGGAAAAGATCGAAATCTCTCTTCCCCAATTTGACAGCAGATCCGTTTTATTGTTGGATTCAAATTTGCCCTATCAAGTGTTAATGGTTTGTTAGAGTCATGTGTAAAAAGTTTATTTGTGTAAAAACATAATAAAAATTATCTGATCGTTGCGGGTCACATTATTAGGCAAATACAACTTCAGATGAACAACAACATGTAACTTCTTTTCACCGTGCCATTATTTATTTAACCACAAAATGAAGCCAAAAAAGGGACAACAACTTGCAGGCAATACAGTACTAAAAAAATTAAGTACCCCCTTAAAGTTTCCACAGGATTTAAGAGGGTAAGTTGCAGCCAGGTGCTGCTAATCATCACCCATCAATTAATTGATCATCAGCTGGTATGCAGAGCTCTATAAAAGCTGAAGTTTTGGCAGTTTGCTGGTCTGGAGCATTCTTGTGTGTGTTAACACAATGCCTAGAGCAATGGTCTTAGACAAGCAATTGTTGCTGCACAACAATCTGGAAAGGGTTATAAAACCATTTCCAAGCAATTTGGAGTTCATTGTTTTACAATGAGAAAGATCTGATCTTCCCAGGAGTGGACAGGAGTCCCAGCACTTTCACCCCAAGGTCACATGGTCCAATGCTCAGATACAGTACAAATACAAAAAAACTAAACAAGAGTTACATCTCTGACCCTACAAGCCTCATTGAGCATGTTAAACGTTAAAGTCTATGACAGCACAATTAGAATTAACTTTTACACATGACTGTATGTGTTCTCATGAACATTGACCTCTTGGGAAAGGTGCGTCTGTGTCTCCCAGTCCAGGAATTTAAACTCAAAATCTTTCGATCACTTACTCAAAGCTTTAACCACTGAGCTACCACTGCCCCAAATTCAAGGCTGAAGAATAATGTTCAGCAATCCTGAGTCCGTCTGGAGTTTTTGATGATTTTGCATTCGGGTTCTCGGGTTTACTTTGATGGAAGGTAGATTTAATAACTGCTTATAGGTGTGAATGAGACGCAGTAGCAATGAAGCACTGTCAACCCGTCTAGGGTGTATTCTCGAATCACACCCATTATTCCCGAGATCCACAATGACCCATGACCTAAAAAGCCTGAATGAAATAAGAGCTTACTAACTAAATATGGAAGTACAGCTACTGTATGCTAAAACAAGTCCTGCCATTTGACCATCTAACCATGAACAACAACAAAAAAAAGCACACAGTGGGAAAAATATAAACCTGTATTAAACATATGACATAAATCACAAAATGTGAAGCGTGTTAGGTTTAATACCCAAATGTAGGTAAAAAGGCAAGGTGATTGCACAACTGAAAGCATTTCTAAGTTGCAAATTGGACCTTTTTTTTAATCAAAATTAATTACTTAATCTAAAATAAATGTGGAAGATACATTTTTAATCCTTAGCACAGCAGTAAGAAGTGTGGCAGTCTGAGAAAAACTGACAAGTGTAGCTACAGACATAGCTGTATAAACTGCCCCCGCAAAAAAAATTATTGAATGAGGAATTTGCAACTATAATCTGAATTTAAAATAAAAAATTTTTTGGCCTTTTATTTCCATGTTTAAGTGAATGTTTAGTTGAATTGTGTCAAAGTGGAACTTTAGTATTTTGTTGTCAAATTTTCTTTTGAAAG
Source organism: Clarias laeviceps (assembly GCA_030014305.1). Taxonomy (NCBI): domain Eukaryota; kingdom Metazoa; phylum Chordata; class Actinopteri; order Siluriformes; family Clariidae; genus Clarias; species Clarias laeviceps. Next base: position 4,472,458 of record JAQMYJ010000018.1, on the reverse strand, counting down.
TGTCTTTTGAAAAATCTGAATTTGAATTTTCAAGAACTGAGTCCAAAGTGGACTGTGCATAGTATCAAACAAAATAATCATGAATTATTATTATTATTATTATTATTATTAGTAGTAGTAGTAGTAGTAATTATAGAATTTTAAACATTTTAAGTTAACTCGGCCATCAATTTTTTAAAAATGTAATTCAACTACAAGATTTAAGTGTCAGTTACGAGTTCAGATCAAAGCATGAAACACTGATTTGTACTTTTTAAACTCAGATTATAGCGGCACATTTCTCAATCCATATTCCCCTGCAACAAAATCAATAGACGCTATATAATCCAGTATAATATCTCCTGCTCCACTAATGCACTTATCCCCGTGTTTCACTAGTGCTTGGATACCATCAAGGTAGAAAGTTTTCTCTGGACACCAGAGCCACAATCAAACTGCCTGCTTCACGTCTAAAACCCAGGCGTTCCAGGAACTCCTTTAATGACCCAAACATGTGGAAATGGCTCGTAGTGGAGTGAGCTCAGGACTGTATGGGGGGATGTGGCAATAACTCCTAGCCGAGTTCCTGTAACGTGGTGATTTTCAAGGATCAGGGGTCTAATGCACTGAATGTTCACGATAACGACTGCAGTGAGCTCCGAGCCACCTCAGCCGGGATCGTCATTCACGGACGTATGGCCTTCTTTAATAAAATAGTTAAGCCATTCAAACGTTTTCTCTGGCAAAGAGTCTCATCACCGTTCTGTGCTTGAAGTCTTCTGTAAATGTCAATCACTTTTACACCTCCATTCACCAGAAATTTCATCGCAAGCCTCGGCTTGACATGAACATCCCTTTTAACATATTACAACTTTGATACATGTAAAAAGAAACGACTATCTCAGGTTAGAAAATTATTTTTGTTGTGTATTTTCATAACTGTATATAGTAGAAATGTAAAACTTTCACCACATGTTGGGTTTCCTGGGCCGTCACACATTTATGAAAGAGGAGGGGCGAGACATGCATCTATTAAGTCTCCTGCCTTTCAGGTACATCAGGTACAGAAATACTGCGAATCGAATCTCTCAGAACACACTCTCACACTTTCACACACTGCCTGGACAGTTCCCATGGCTTTCTACTTTTAGCATGGAGGCAGCGACAGCGACACACACGTCGGCCAGCAGAGCCACGGTATTTATAAAACAGTGGGAAGAGCGCAGAAGCCTCCCGCGTCGAGCAGTCCGGAGGGCCATGCAGGCGCTCTGTGTGTCCGTGTGCCTGTGTTTTGACTGGAGTCTCACACACCCACCCGAGCGTAAAATCGACTCTTTGAAACGCCGGTACATGCCTTGTCCTCGGGCGGCGTTATCAAACTGTTTACCGCTGTCCTTCTTTCTGTGTGCGCTCGTGCTGGTGCCTGATGAGATAGCGCCGTATTGCTGTAGAGGAAACACACACACAAACACACACATACTCGTTTCTCAGTAAAGTCACTTTGAAGCTTGTGAGCGCTCAGAACATGTGAGGGGACACAGAAGATGTTCCACCGGGAGATACACACCAACTGGAGGGGGTGTTTAGTCTGGTGTGTGTGTGTGTGTGTGTGTGTTGTATTGTTTGGGGTGTGTGTTAATGTACTGAGCTACAGACTTCTTCACGTTATTATTTACCTGCCTGCATATTGTCAGAATGGATGCCTGTTCAGGTACTACACTGATTTTTATATTGATATTCCTAACCATAAGAAATCAGCAGCTGTTTTTTTAAAAAGCTTATCATCACTTTTTTTTTTTTTTTTAAAGTGACCCTCATGTAGCTTGATGGAGAAAAAGGGAAAGAGGGAAACGAAAAAAAAAAATATATATCTGTTCCAGACGAATTATAGCCTTGATTCTGTGTAACTGTTTAACAGTTTTCCTTGCAACTTCATAATTTGGTCAGATGTGTAAAGATGATCATTTCTATTCATTTATATTATGTTTTTAATATTAGGATCACCAGAACCTGGCTATGTTTAGACGCTAAAGTAGATTTCTTGTACTCGTGCAATGACAGAACCTCTAAATAAGTCGTAGTAAACTAGCGCAGTTGATGAGTTTATA
>JAQMYJ010000018.1:4413157-4470223 GCA_030014305.1 Clarias laeviceps | reverse complement strand
TATATTTTTTTTTTTTTTTAAAACAAAGTCATGACCTCTTACTTCTCGCAGCTTCCTCGTCACATGCTCTCTTAAACTTCAACACAGTAGCTCTGACTGAGGATTAGACCTGCCACTACCTGACAGCTCAGGATTAACCTGTGACATAGTGCCGTCTCCATTTCCACACACACACACATACACACACACACACATATACATGCACACAATGTTCAAATTCCCATTCTTTCAGTTCACTCCAGTCAGCGGCCTGAGCAACGCAGCAACTCGGATCAGAGCAATTGCAGTCTAAAAATTGTATGTTTACCAGAGACGAGGGAAAAAGTCCTATCAGTTACATATCGCGATACATTCATGTGGCAATAAATGTAAAATAATATGTAAAAAATATTTTTAAGTTTACATACGTTTGCATTTTAAATGGTAAAATGTCTCCGTTCCTCTGTAATCCTACAGGTGGCGCTCTAAACTATTCACACCTCCTGTGTAGTAGGAGCTAGGTTTGTTAAGAATTGTAGGAAAATTTGAAAAAAGTCAAGGCCGGTATTTACAAAGCTTCTTAGAATTCTCTAAGAGAGCTCCTATCTTAGCCTAAAAAGTCCTAGCTGGGAGTCCTAGACTGAAAGTGATTTAGAAAACTTCTTACAGCAACTCTGAGTAAGGAAAGTACAAAAACCTTTATCTTGATGAGGGGGTGTGGTTGACCCCGTTGCTAGGGATGATGCAGCAATTCAATGACTGTGATTGGTTGATAAAAAATAACCTCTGACCTTTGTAAAGGTCTTGAAATGCACTCTTTGTGAAGATAGAATGCATGATAATAGAACAGACAGTGAAATCATAATGTTTGTATGTAATGAAATCATATAATCATGACTATAGGCTACTTAAAGTAAAGTTTCTGTTAAAGGCTAAATATCTTAAAGTTAATTAAAACAGCCAAATGTTGAAAATGTGTCTACTTTTGAAGCAACCAATTTCCACACAGTAGTTACTATAATAAAGTTCTTACATTTATTTACCAAACTGATTTTATTACTTGTGATCCATTTCAGACTGATGGGAGCAAAATGGCTCACCTTTTACCAATTCACATGATTGCAGTACAGTCTATTTTAGTTGCACTTTTGGATGGTATGCAGCCAACAATCCATGAGTAGAAGGAAGTAAAACAACAAGAAAAACAAATTAGACAGAAGAGCAGTGTTTACTTTTAGCTTACGTTAACTAAAATATTAACTGTTTGGAGAATATTTCTTCTTTCCGCCATTTTGTCCTCTGCTATAGAAACTCTTAAGCCTCTTAAAAGTCCTCCTCTCTACTCTTAATCCCTTAAGGGATTAATTCTAAGAATTATTTAAGGGAAAATTCTAAGAAAATGTCATAATTCTAAGAATTTTCTTAGAATTTCGTCACTAGGAGCAACTTTTAGACTTAAGAAGCTTTGTGAATACGGGCCCTAAAGTTTATAAAATCTTGATACTTGCAGAATCGCAATACAATTCGAATCGCACCTGAGTATCGTGATAATATTGTATCGGGACGTCCCTGGTGATTCCTTAATGTTTAGTGATCAATTGATTGTTTTGTGATGGATAATCTAACATGGTGCAGGAGGTGAAACCATGGCAATCAGCAGCAAGCTTAAAATAGGACACACCCACATGAACTATACAAAATTAAAATTGCATAAAATTGCTGCCGGCTTAAGCACATTATATAATCATTTGAAATGTTTGTGTTTTAAATTGTGTAAAGTCAATGATATTTGTTTGATTTATTTACTTAGTATCATTTTCATACTGTATATTAGCTCACTTGTGTTATATGTTAAAAAATAGTGTTCTTGTCCTGCTATTTATTTAATTAGCTGTCGATTTAACATAAAAAGTAGTAACAATAAAAAAAAAAAAAAGAAGAAGAAGAAATAGCTATTACTAAGAATAAGGTAAAAAGAAATTATGTGTAAGTTGGAATTTGGTCTAGATTTTTCTTTTCACTGATTCAGAAGTTAGACATTGCATAAAAAGAACTGCTTGTATGCGAGAGAGAATGTATGTTAGTCAGCACACACACACACACACACACACACTTGTGTATGCTCAGATTTTTTGTTTTTAAGCTTAGGGATTTAGGACTTGGAAGATTTCCCGAAGGTTGCTGTGGCAGCTCGTAAACATAAATCCGCTCCAACTTTCCAGGCTAATGCTCAGGTCACAGCTTTTTCGCTAAGTTTCATAGCAAAGAACGACTCGTGTTATCGACACACTCTGCTAAGGTGTGGTTTATAAAAAGTGCTAAGGTGAAATATATGGGGAAGCTGCATAAAGACACGTTACGGTTTGTTACGGTAAGGCGGCGGATGAGGGCAATTGATTGAACATTTTGATTGATTGCTACGTTGAGAGGTGCAATAACAGAAACAAATGACAATTTGACAAAGTCACAATCCTGGTGCTTATTAACTCTTGCCATCACATGACCTGGTCCCCTGGGCTATTGGTGTTGAAATTGACTATTATTTTGGCTTTTTGCATTGCTTTGTAATTCTGTTTTCAAAGTCGCTGATTACTTCCTGTTTGCCGTAGCCCTGCCGTAGGTCTCCATGGGTGTCTGTAGCCTCATGGCTGGACACGAATGACCACAGATAGACCTGTGGAAAAATACAGACGAGTTATGAAACATCACATAGTTTTTGAGCATGCTCAAAACTTTTATAGCTCATGCCGGCAAGAAAGCCACAGACTTGCTGTACCTACGATTTGTGAATTTCGTAGCAGTGTGTAGCAAAAATCAGGAAAGTGAGAACTGGGCACAATGACTCCGTGTACTATAGCGTTTCCCTTTACTGCACGAATGCCCCTTTTGATTCCCGATTTCAAATACAGTAATACATTATTCTTAACAAAGTTACATACTGCAGCTTTAATTAGCTGTAAAAGATCTAAAGATCTGGCTGGTTGGTGCCCGGGTCTGGCTCTGGCTCCGCTCCGCGCTCGAAGCCGCCTCTGCTTATATATAGACTCCAACTTTATTAGTGCTTTTCCGCCTCACATCACATGTGCCGCTTAGTTGTGCTGCCCGTGCGGCTTCTCTTTTACGACTCTCTCTATAGTTTGCCATGTATGTATTTCTTCTTATCTCGCCCTGTTGTTTTGGTTTGGCGGCCGCGCGGGAACTCGTCTGCGTGTCGAGGTTTCCGTCATATGGTAGCACTTAAGACGTTTCCCCGGGTCTGAACGTGAGCTTAACGTTTATATCACGGGAGAAGATTTCTTTAAGAACGGTCACTCACACGTGGAGAACACACACAGGACGCTTTAGTAGACGTTAGAGAGCGAAAGGGAACGCTGGGACTGGGCAGCCCTGTTCTCACCTTATCAGTGAGCGAGTCAGCTGCTGAGAATGTCCTGAGCGTGTGTGTGTGTGTGTGTGTGTGTGTGTGTGTGTGTGTGTGTGTGTGTGTGTGTGTATAGATTACTTTTGTTATGAGTCAGGTGCCGTTGTCACTCTGTCAGTCACAGCAGGCAGCAGAACCGTCTGCTAGAATCAAACACACATGATGGGATCATACCCTCAACCCCGTCATACTGAACAGTGCTATCACACACACACACACACACCGAATGAGAGAACATTTAACCCTCCTTGGTGAGTCTCAATCCTCCCACCTGTGCACTCGGCGCCTCCGGTTTCAGAGAGATGGTGATGGCGGGCCAAACTCGCAGCTTTAACCCGAGGGAGCTGACAACAGACACTGGTTTAATTGGGACATAGACACACAACTGCATTCTACACACTCTGTTAATGCTCTATGTGTGTTTGTGTATGTGTGTGCGTGTGTGTTTGCACAACGATAAGGGTTTGCATCAAAGATGTGTTATGTATTAACCTGATTTTTGTTCAGTGTGTGTGTGTGTGGGTAGCACTGCTGCTTCTGCATGTGTGTGTGTGTCTTTGCGTCTACGCATATGCACAATTACCCATAATATATTTGCGCGTCCGCCTTAATCGGTTAAATTCCCCAAACCGGAGTCTTATCGCCGACCTCTAATTGTAGCTGCGGCTCGACAACTGATAACACATAATGTACCACGTGGAAATAATTCACCTTGATGTTGTCCTTTACATGCCTTTTTTTAATATACTGTATGTGCTTTGATAAACATGTTCATGTAGTAATTACCATTAATATTCTAGCTACTAGATGATATAAATATTATTTTACAACATTACATTCTTTATTATATTTTTAGTTTAATTTAATGTAAAACAGCAGATAAATTCAAACAAAATACAATTTCAAAATATTGCAGCAGAAACAAAAATCAAATAAAAAAAAAAAAGCAAATAATTAAAAAACAAACATTAGACCTGATTAGACCTGACGCCGACCGACCGCATCTTTTTAAACTGCTCGCTCATGCACCGTTGGGAGCGGCGTAAAACACTCAGAGGAAAGCGCTATCTGCTTCTTCCGCTTGCGTGAGCTCACAAAAGGCTAGAGTCGCGATTGATGGGAGGTGGCTCCCACCCCTCCCCTCTGAAAGAGCTTGGCCAATCAGATCTCTCTAGGCTCCCGGCTGCGAGGGGCTACAGTATCCCCGGGGAAATGAACCTCTGAACAATCTCTGGGCGACAGGGCGAGCTCGGCACTGTCGCACCACTCGGGGACCTTAAATTTTTTTTAATGATAAATTTTAAATTCTTCTCTATCTAAGGTTGAAATGTTTTTATGGCAAAAGTGTATAAAGGAAAATAGCGGCGGTGGCTCAGTGCTTTAAGGCTCTGCATTACCGATCGGAAGGTCGGCGGCTCAAGCCCCAGCCCCGCTGTTGGGCCCTTGAGCAAGGCCCTTAACCCTGTCTGCTCCAGGGGCGCTGTATAATGACTGACCCTGAGCTCGGACCCCTGCTGGGATTTCCGGATCACAAAGAATTTCACTGTGCTGTAACGTAAATGTAAACGTAAATAAAGGCTGAACTTACTTAACTTAATTTTGCCTTAATTACTAACATTTTAAAAAAGAAAAGTTGTATCAATATTGTTTTCCTAAATCTATTTTTTAGGTTCCTCCAATGAAAAGAAAGAGAAGAATTCAGAGAAGGAGTTAAAAGAGATCAAGAGGGACTCAACCAAGGAGAAGGAGTCAAAGAAGGATTCGAAAAAGGAATCGAGGAATGAGGACGACTCTGCGCTCGAGCCCGAGAAGGAGAAAGTAAAGGTTTCTAAAAAACCCTCAGTCAAGGCCAAAGAGAAGAAGAAAGAAGCAGGGGACGGCTGACCGGATGCAATACACACACACACACACACACACACCATCGCTTTGGGTGGCTTTTCCCATCCCCTGCGCTGTAACCTCATATAGGCATCATGTAAGTACAGGCTGAGCGTCAGTGTCGCTGTTTGTTAGCGCTTGTTTTTCCTGCGCGACCACAGAGCATCTGTCTTCTGTTCCATCGTCAGTGTGTTACACCGTGGAGCTTCTTCCTCTCCGTCAGGGAAACAGGAGCAAGTGGGGAACTTTCTGCTCAGTTTATTTTAGAGGCAGCGATCAGGGAATGCAGGCCGAAACCCACAGTGCTAACCAAGCCACCCACGCAGGGCCAGCGTGACGTCTGAGTCTAACCCTTCTCTCACTCTCTCTCTCTCTCTCTCGCCCCCTCACGGGCAACACGCCCTACCAAGCCACCTCCCCATCTCTAAAAATAACCCGAGTCGAGCCACAGACGGGTCCACTGAGGCCGTCTCTCCCTCTCTATGTCTCTCTGTCTGTGCCACTACCTACTATACCAGCTCCCAACATACACACGTCTTTCCTGCTCCCTCCTTCAATCTCTCTCTCTCTCTCTCTCTCTCAATCACACACACAAACTTTCAGCAGCTGTGTATTTCTCAGTCCAGACTGCAGACATCGTAGTCAGCATATTTGCTGCATCCTTTGTGGGTGTAGTTATTGTAAGAAACACTAAATGCAGGCACTAAAAATCACACTACGTCCCTTTAACGTCAGCTCATTTTATTAGACATATCAGTCCTACTGCTTTAACCATTTCCCTGACGTCTGATGTCTGATGTGGGCAAGTGCGTAGCCATAGACGTATAAAGCATCAGGATATGCACGTAAAGAGGTCGCGTCTAGTTAATAAACGGTAACCGAGACGTTTTCTCTTTAGACACGAGCTGGCACAGTATTCTGTAACCATATCTGAATTATTATTCAGAATATATACATATATTACTGCATATTACAAACTATTCTGTTTAAAAAGAAATCACTTTGGAGAATCTTTGTCATGAGTTTAGTAACAGACGTGTAAATTAGTGCCAGAGCCATTTTAGAGCGCGACCAAGAATAAACGTACAGCTTTTCATAGTTTAAGGGTTTTTATTATTATTTTTATAGCAGCTTTTGATGGCCAAAGGAAGTAGATTAGTGTGTGTTACAGGATAAATTCTGTGCTTTGGTGTGTGTGTGTGTGTGTGTGTGTGAAGGACAGCAGAAGTGGGTTGCCATTAGAATCTAAACCCATTTTTATATTCTGTTGTACATCATGGCAAGTTTTTGTAAAGACAGAAACACCTCAGAGACACACTGGTTAATGTAATACCTCAAGCACATAGTCGTCCTGTTATTATTTACTCAATTATTGTTTTATATCGCTGACCTTTAGATACATAATAAAGGAATATACAATATTAAAAATCTCCTAGCCATCTGTTTTATTGTTCTGAGGTACAACAGCAGAAAAACCACAACAAGTTCAGTTCCTGTCAGCCAAGACCTCACCGGAAAAACTGTACAAGGGGCGTTCAAGTCAAACCGGGACTTTTATGACCGTTGTGAGTGTGAAAACTTCCTTTATTTCTCCATATAATCTCCTGCTACACTAATGCACTTATCCCAGTGTTTCACTAGTGCTTGAACACCATCAAGGTGGAACGTTTTCTCAGTTCGCCGAAACCCTGATCAGCCTTTTGTTTCACTTTTGCCTCTGAAACCCTGGCCTCCTGGGAACTCCTTTATTGCCACAAACATGTGGAAATGATTTGTAGCGATTCACGTTTTTCTTTGTTGTTTTTTTTAATGTTTGCACCATTCGGATGTTTTCCTGCAGCTACGTATGAGCCTCATCACCGTACTGTGCCTGAAGTCTTCAGTAAATGTCAATTCATTTTACACCTTCATTCAGCAGAAAGTCATCACAACTCCCAGATTGACTTGAATGCCCCTCATAATTTTGAGATTGTCTGGGGAAACATTTTTGTGTATCCATTTCTTGTATGGCCATGATTTATCCATCCCTTAACAGCTAGTCATAATGTCACAAAGCACAAAGTCTTCTCACTGTGGTTCCACAAGCATAACAGCTTCACACGAACATTGTCTCCACAGCCATATGAATCTAACTGAGCTCTTTTATGGTATGATAGAATGGAAGATTCACAGCATCAGTATGCAATGACAAATCTACAGAAAATTTGGGTTCTTTCTTTTTCCTTTTTTTTTTTTTTTTTTTAGATCTTCAGCCAAATAATGAGTTGCTGGAATCTACAATCATTTGGTCATTATTTTGTAATTCTTGCTAAAATGATGGGTTTGTGTGCATCTTTGTTTTAAGTAACAATAAACTGACACACTTTTTTAAATGGTATAGATAATCGGTATACATAATTAAAAGTACTGTACATAGTTGCACACTTGTTGCCACTCTGAAGTTTCTTCCAAGTGTCCAGAAACTTGCCAGGAGGTGAACTTACTATGGAGAAGTATGAATATTTATGTGCAAACCATCTGCCCATTCATGACAGGTGAATTCTTTCACATCCCCTGCACCACAGGAAGTAGTGATGATGATGACGATGATAATATAATTCCTGTTTTTTTTTTTCTGTTCCTACGTTTGACAGTGTAACTTATAATATTTGTTTAATAAAATTTTTTTATGTGCAAATTCCTTTCCCTAGTCTCAAAGCTGGTGGCACGGTGGGTTAGTTTTTAGCACTGTTGCCTCACACCTCCAGGGTCAGGGTTCAATTCCCGGTTTCTGAGTGAGTGAGTGTCAAAGCCCTAGTGTGAAATTAGCAAATGTTACATCTCAGTTATGTCTTCAGTGATGAGATGCATATAGAGCAGCGTATAGACTCTCTCTCTCTCTCTTTGTCTCTCTCTGTCTCTCTCTCAGTAATGTCTGGTTGTATTATATACTGTATGTGGACAGCAGGAAGCAATTTTAATGCTGATCTTTTTAGTGCATGCTCTGAGGGGGGGCGGGGGGGGCGCAGGGGGATTCGGATATGGTGCAAAACGTGGCTTGATGCGTGCACATGCGCAGCTCACTCAGTCCCGCAGCAGGTCACGGGTCGCGCGCTCGTGCCCTTCCGACAGCTGACCGTGCCAGGAGGAGTCCAGGAGTCTGCCGCCACTCTCTCTCTCGCTCTCTCTCTCACACACACACACACACCCCTAGAGCATTAAACAGACAGGACACACAAGACGACAAGTCTGTTATTCACTTGCAACTATATATATATATATATATTTTTTTTGCAATAAAAGAAATGAAAAGCAAGTGTTAAAAATGTGTCATTTCTCCTAATTATTGCACGTGCAAAAGTTCTCTTTGGTGCCATCTAGAGGATCATATTACTTGTGGTCAGATTTTTCCTTCCACACATGGGGTTTCAGATTTAACGTTTTGCCATAAAATGAATCAAACAAGAGCAATAAAAAAATAGGGTTTGGGTTATAATTACTCTTTGAAGTCGGGTTTTTATTTGTTATCCAGCGCTTTTGGAAGCTTCCTCTCTCTCTATATATATATAGAGGGTCACGCGCAGCTGTTTGCATAACAGAAAAATAATCAGTGTAAGATTAGCCTTTGGTCTTTTCGCATCGGTTTCCTGTGTAATGTTTAATGCATGGCACGGCTCATCCACAGTCCACACTCCTTCTCTGCAACCTCGTTAGAGATATGATAGGACAAACATGCGGATTCCCTAATCACCCTCCCACCCCTCCCCTCCCCTCCCCTCCCGCAGACTCCCCGCTGAGACTTCATTACACTTAGACACACACTTCCTCCTTCACCACCATCAGAAATGGTTTGCAGAAAAGGATGAGCATGATAAAAAAAAAAAAAAAACATTTAAATATCCGTGTGTGTGTTGAGGTTGGGGGTTGATCTGTTCAGGCTCGGGAGGAGGTTCCTGCGCCGCGGGAACGTTTAACTGGAGGCGCGGAGTTTTCTATTAAAGCTCAGTGCGCGTCGGAGGCGCGTCAGCTGGTTTTTACGCACGGGCTGGGAGGCGACTCGACGCTTCTGGACGCGTGTTCGTCTTCAGGATACTCACCGGTGATCTGTACGCATCTTTCCGAATCATCACAGGAGATACGGAGCGCTTTGGAGAGGCGGGATGAGAATCATGAGTGCGCACCCGGTGTGTTTTTTTGTGATTTGCAAATAGAGGAAGAAACCCGAAGGAGATTTAAAAAAAGAATTTAAAAAAATTACCCAAAGCTTTGAAAGCTTCTCCAGATCCATGACCGGAATTTAACGTGTGGATAAAAAAACAAGCAAAACAAAAAACACTTGGTTTCATTTTTATTTGTACATTTTATTGCACACTCGGGACTAAATGGTGATGTTTCCCTCACCGCGCACGACTATGACCCTTCTCGTTACCCGAAGACTCTTGTTCTTGTTTGTATTGTTCCAGACTCCTCGGGTAATCGCGTCTATAATTACAGGTAAGCCGATCTCGTGTCATAAATTCGCGTTTCCGTGAATCCGTTTATTACGCGCAATCAATATCGTTTTTTTTTCTTTTCTTTCTTTTTCTTATAGGAAGTCTCTGACGTAGTGCATTGTTTTTGCATCGTTTGCTCTAGTCGGTAACTTTTTAATCCCTCCAGTGCATTCAGTACATGCCTGGTTAATTGGATAGGTTTTGTCCTGTTTTTACACACCTTAATAGGTGTGATGATAATTAGTTCGCTGTAACTGTGTGATTTTACAAATTAATCATAATAATTATAATGATCATTTAAAATAATAATAATAATAATAATAATAATAATAATTAGCTTTTAGAATACATCTTAGAAAATTATGGTACTTTAAAAGGTATGTTACTACTGTAGAGTGTATACCATTAAATAATATATAATTAAGTGTATACCAGTGAATAATCTGCAAGTCTTTGTCTTGCATTTAGAGATGCAAGATTTGAGCTTAAAGAGGCTAATTTAGTAAGAATGCACATGCATCATCATAGATAGATAGATAGATAGATAGATAGATAGATAGATGTGCTTACTGTTAATGTAAATTTGGTCCACTCTGTGAATACAAAACATGCACACTTGATGCAAGGAAAAATGCCTTTATTTCTGAGAATCTAAACTTGCTAGGGTTTGTCTCTTTTCTAAAACCATTTACCTCCTAAGTAGGTCCCACTTCACCAAACCCTACCAGAATCATTGCTGCAAAGGCTTCATTTATGTCCCTTCTCCATTCTTTATTATTATTATTATTATTATTATTATTATTATTTACTTTACTGTCCTGTATCAGGGTTATTCGGTTTGAGATAACACCCCAGATCTATATTTTGTCCCACTCAGTGCTGCAAAGTGTGCGGTTTGGGACGCAGCCATGTCCCTGTATCATTGTGTCCTCTCGGGGACAGAAAGCGGCGTGAGAGATGTGGGGAAAGTTTGATTCGAGGGAGAGCAGGTGGAAAGAGCTCGTGATTAACGGCGTGCATGCGCCGCGTGCCCGGTTTGAACGGGACTCTGGAGCAACTCAGGGGGGAAAAACAAAACAACAACTCAGTCTCCTATAAAGAAAGACAGAAAAAGAAAGAAAGAAAAATATGAAATGTAGAGCTGGAATATATTTCTGAAAAGGGTTTGATTAATTCAAAGAACTTTATTAATCCCAGAGGGAAATTAATCTAGTAGGTAGGTGCAATTTTACTGTCACTGCAAAATACAGTACACAAGACTCACACATCAGTGTATAAATACAGATACAGGCATTGTGCAAATTATAAGGTTCGGGTTAAATAAGTACAGTTATGTGTATGCATACAGTAAATGCAGTAGTGTAACATGTCTATGCAGTGAGTGCAGTAACTACAAAATATATAATGCTATGAAGTGAATATAAGCAGGCCATGTCCATAGTGCAATGCTGTTTTGAATGTTTAGGCGAGGAAAAATATTTATTTTCTACAAAAGGCATGATTCAAAGTTAAAAAGAAAGAAAGAAAATAAACGCTGATCTTAAATGATAAATTGAATTCAGCTTCAGATTAATGATCATACCCAAAGTTCTTCCAGTGTCACTCCTGAGTGTCAAACACACTTGTGATCACTTAGTGTTGAGTGTTATGTTAATGTGCTCTATTGTGTGTATGTGTGTGTGTGTGTGTGTGTGGTTTGTGCGCAGGAACGGAGGCGAGCTGCGACAACGAAGGAGAGGTGTTACACATTCCCAACATCACGGACAACCCCTGCATCTCCTGCGTGTGTCTGGTGAGAGAGACAGAGAGACAGCAAACCTGTTTCTTTCTTTCTTTTTTCCCTGGTTAATCTGGTACAAGCATCAGACTTGGTCATTGTGTGTGTGTGTGTGTGTGTGTTTTAAAGCTTGGAGCTGGGGTTTTAGCTCTGGTTAAAAATAATGTTAGTATTTTATAGAAGACTCATGGACTTCACGTGTGGGTTTTCCCACGCATCTCACGTTCGATTATATACGTTTTATTCTCATGATACATTTACACAGATTTTTTTTTTTTTTTTTTTTTACAGTTTTTAGATGTTCGACGTTTATAAAACATATTAGTCACGTGTTTAAGATGTCTCTGATTCCAGAACAGTGGTTAAACGTTTATCTACGTGTTATCACGTGATTTTTCAGTAGCGGGAAACTCAGCTTATTATCATTATCACACATATAACTTTTTACCCTTATGACGTGTTACCGGTCTGCCTTTCATCTCGCTTTCATCTCGAGCGCGAGCCTCTAGAAGCAGTCGTGTGTCTCGACTCGCGCTGATCGCCTCAGTCTCCGCTAATGTCTGTTCAAAAGAGCGCCACAGGAGCGCCATTCACTGTCATAATGAGGCTCAGCGAGCGCGTCGTCTGACGTCTCGTGTCTCGTGTCTGTCCGGTAGAGTGATCATTTGTCCTTTTCATGAAGACACATTCTTCAGCTCCTTAATGAAGTTGATGGAAATGTAACACACACACACACACACACAGAGCGTCATCTGTTCATGACAAACCATAACTAAACAATTTTAAACTTCATACGCACAAATTCTCAGGTCTGATTAGCGTTGATTAATTAATTTCCTAGAACAGCAGCTCTGACAGTGCAATCTTTCAGTACAGTGTTTCAAATCACAGGTTAAAGTTTTAATGTGTTAGTGCTGATATTTTCTAGTTTACAAATCAACACCTCCTTCACAGTCGGACTAAAAACGAGTACAGTAAAAATATTTCTGTAAGGAGAGGTTTATCTCACATCTTTGGAAGGAGCCTCCAGTGTCAGTGCTTTGTAATGATCACACTGAAGATTTCAGGATATATATACAGTTTAGCTACAGTACATATCATTCTGTATGTTTAAAACAAAACAAAAAAAAACACTTCTCCTTGATTAGAGTAACTTTCCTTTTTTTTGTTTGTTTATTTATTTTTTTTACCATTTTAGTTTTTCATGTTATGTGTGCATCACACCATCCTGTCACTGATTATTTTCCCATACCTACCCACCACCAGGTGTTTTATTGACTTACACAGACATGAAGTCAACTCCAGACAAACCCGGTAAATCATTACGTAATCTGTCTACAGAATGTGAGCAGAGAATTATTCGGTCCGATTAGTCAACTGTAAATGTTTACACGATGTGCTGGGTATCAAATATGAGATTGGAGGGGAAAAAATGAAAATGACAGTACAATTTGTTATAATATTGATATATAACTTAAGCTATGTTAAAGTGTCATAGCAGTATCATCTTACTTATATTTAGATTCTAACTCTAAGCTTCAGGGGGAAATCTTTTTTTACTCGTACTGGATTTGCTAAAAGTGAATAGTGAAAGTGTTTGATATCATCTATAATAAAAAGTGAAAAGAACATTACAGGATCTTTGTGTTCTTCCGAGGGAACACTTAGAAGTTGGACGTAGAGTGTTTCCATGTCAGGAAAGCTTCCTTGTTTCTTTAGAAAGTTAAGAGCCATTGAACTCACGGAAGAACCCAGTAAAATATAGTTAGATATAAATCTGTGGAAATCGATACAATAATATTGAGAGATAATGTATTAACTAACTCCGTGCGTTCCGTAGAGAACACAAAGTGGTGACTGTAGTATGTAAAGAAGTTAGTTGAGTATTAACTGAGACAGTTAGGACAGTGGGAGTGTATTGTGGACCAAATGTAAGCGATCATGATTTACTGCTAAACAACCGATACTCAATTAATTTCTGGGAATTTATTTTTTTGGTAATATACTGTATATATATTTTTTTACGTTCAAACAGAAACTGATTTATATATAATTTCTCCACTTATAATGTTTTTCTAATTTATTAGAACAATCTCAATGCCATAAAAACAAAGCATTAATTTATTAAATCACTTCTTGAATCCAAACTATTGACATGTTTTTCTCTGCAGGAAATCTCTCTTTAGCTCTCTGATTGCATTTAGTATTTCTAAAACGTGCTTAGTTAGCGAAACGAGAGGAAGCAACTGCTGATTATCTGTGTACATTGCAACCTTTATATTGTCCGGAGAAAGGTTAAAGGTCAGAGAACAATCGGAGCCACGAGACAGGAGGACTCGTTTATGAGTTCGCTTGGGAATCTTACGACGAGGAATTTATGGTACATTCCATGTTCGTCTTCTGTTAGCGACAGTGTACGTAGAAGGTTAGTGCGTGATGTATGTAGGAGAGATGCTATAACTTATGGTTAATACGGCTGCATGTTTATTGATCTAACGCATATACTGTCTATGCAATGCTTTTAACATTTTCACAAATCAGCTAAACATAAATGTCATGGATATTAATTTTGATTGATTTCTTCCTAAAAGTTAAACGGATGTTCTTACTACACGGAGGTCGTAAATGGATATGTTTATATGAATTATATGTACATAAAATTACCCCAAAATGTAACTATTGTTAAAAAAAATTAATAGTTAATTACGCCTGACTGTTTTTTGGAAGAACGTCTACCGAACACCTTATGACAGACCATTTTCTAAGACAACCTGAACGCCTTACAGGACGTTGATGGACCATCCTCTCAGATACTTACTCTATTCGTTAGCTTTAGTACGTGACTCATGAAAATCAGCATGGGAGTGCTAAAGAATTTCACAGGCCTCGTCTCTGCCTGGACGTCTCATTCTAAGAGATTTCACGGGCTCCAAACTTTTAATCTCCTCTGACCTTTGACCTGTTTCATAAAGGGGAACATCGCTGAGCATAATCTGCGGTAATAACTCAGTGGGAGGAAAAAGGACAGATGGGCAAACAGAGACTAATGTGCAAACATTTAACACTACAGCCAGGGAAGTGTTCAGGAAAAGGCCGTAAAATCAGCATCGAGCTTGTTAAACTTGAGACGTTGTAAATTTCTGGGTTACGTCTGCAAAGAAGAAGAAACGTCCTAAGATTCCAAGAGGCTGAAAGAATCGATTTAATATTAACGTGAGGTTTTAAGTAAGGAATTAAACATGATGGGGATTTGCTGTTACAGGAGAATGAGAGTGTGATACAGCTGGATGTGAATCTTCAGCATCTCCTGTTTTATTATCACAGCGATTTGTCAGTGATTCTAATTTGTAATTTATTACTGGATATATTTAATGCTTGGGAACATCGATGAGACAGTTTGGTTCCTCTAAACAGCCATTCTCCATTTTTAAAATCTCTTTAAAATAAGATTTTCCCACAGTACAAACCTTACAAGTGTGAAGCATTAACACTGGAGACATCTTCCACTAATGTAAAATATGATGAATGGGCGTTTAGTTTGTCTTTGTTAATACGATTAACAGCCCAAACTACTCAAAGATGCTGTCATCTAAAATGACTCAATACCTTTTGACCAATCAGATTAGAGTATTTAGGTAAAGCATAAGCGCAGAGCAATTGGCATAGAGGGGAGGTTTTTATTTAATTTTTTAAGTACAACTTTTTAATGATTGTTATCGCCCTTAGAGAGTGTCGTAAGCTTTCACACGCGTTAAAGAGGGTCAGAGGCGAAGTACACTGTACAAACGCCTGAGTCAAACACTCTGTCTTCGACACAATTGGAGAGTTTTAGCGAGGCATTCGAACCCGACCGGCTTTTGTTGGTGTCAAAAGGACGCCTGGTCTCGGTGGGACTCTCGGGTTCTCCGCCTCCATCTTCTGCTGTCATCTCTCCAAGGCGACGTGACGGTTTAATGAATTCCTTGTATTGACTTACTCCAGGGTCTGACTTTATGAAAGGAAATCAATGGAGGGCGGGTTGTTGCCGTCCGACTTGTAAGCTGATAGCCCTGACAGCGTTTAGAGGCGCAAGGCATTCCTTTGACCTTGGTGAAGTTTGTAAGAAAACAGGATATAGACTGTACTCGCTCAAAACCTCGTCTGGGCAGTCTCACTCCTCCCTCCTTTACATCACGTATCTCTCTCTCTCTCTCTCTCTCTCTCTCTTTTATCCTTTATGGAAATGACATTAGCCAGGCTCGTGTAAGGCCATGCTGTAATACTCCTAATGTTTCCCATGACCTTTGCTATCCACACTTATCATTCTGAACAGAGACTTATCGAGGATGTTTATTTTAAAATTGCTTACATGTTCATCATAGAAATTCACCAAAGCTCTAAATTCTATTCACTCATCATTTAGCAATGAAGCTACACATGACAAAAATGACAGTTGAATGTGATCTCTCTCTCTGCAAATCTTTCTTTTTGCAGAACAATAAAGCAGACTGCAAGCAGGAGAAGTGCCCCCTAGTGGCAGACGACTGTGCTCTGGTGGTGAAACAGACTGGAGCCTGCTGTGAAAGATGCAAAGGTGAGTACACTATCTCTTGTGTTACAATCTGTACATTAACAGATTGCAAATGGCTTTTTGTTGATAGTGATGATAAATCTGGGTTTTGTTTCAGTGATTATTTTTTGTTGTTGTTAAAAATTTATTCATCATTTTATTCAAAAATGTTTATTCATCATTTTCTTTATTTGCTTTTTGGAAACATTTGTGTTTCCCATAGATTGGAGTTCATATTAATTTTTCATCATTCCATTCGTCACTGTAGTTAGTTTTTTAAATAGTCTTAATTTTTTTAAACATGTTACTTTTTCATTTATTTGTATTATTATTATTATTATTATTATTATTATTATTATTATTATTATTTTGTTTTCAGTCATTATTCATTGTAGGGCATGAGGTTTCTTTTTCAACACATTACCCCATAGTAAATAATTTCACATGAATTATTTACATTCACATTATTTTTTTCTATGTGTGATTTTATCACACGATTAATTTTTTTTATGTTCACACATCAGTTTAAAGGCATGACACCTTAAACACACTTTCTCATGCTTATTTTGTTAACAATGCAATATTACTTACACAACCATGTGAAAAACATATAAAAATTTGTAAAATGTATGGGATTTTTTTTTCTGTAAAGTTTGTCTAATCCAAAATGTAATCTAAAACATTTAATAATACTTAAATAAGACATTAGATGATGAATAATAAATAATACCATAAATAAATAAATATGAATCATACTTGATTAACTTTGATTTTCCTATCGACATTTTTAATACCCAAGTTCTATAGAAATGGCTCTATAGAATGCTGTAAAAAGTTTGTAGCCAACTTCTAACGAAGCTTCAGTACCAAATTCTATAAAATCCTGTAGAACTTTAGAACCCAAGTTCCACAGAAATAGTTCTATAAATGGTGTAAAACCTTATTATAAAGTTTCTACAGAAACTTTGTACTGTAGAATTATGTAAAACTTTAGTACCAATTTCTATTGGAAATGGTGTAAAAAAATTTTTAACCATGTTCTGCAGAAATTATTCTATATAATTCTGTAAAAGTTGAGTACTCAGGTTCTACATAAATGGGTCTATAGAATCATGTAGAACCTTAGTAACAAAGTTCTAAAGAAATGGGTCAATAGAATTCTGTAGCACCTTTGCATCAATGTTCTATAGAAATAGGTCTATAAAATACTGTAAAACCTTAACACAGGTTCTACAGTAAAAAAAAAAAAAATTCATGTTCTATAGAAAGTGGTCTGTATAATCATGTAAAACTTTAGTACCCAAGTTCTACTAAAATTTAGTATCTATGGAGTCTATGGAATTGTGTAAACTACAGTACTCAAGTTCTATAGAAATGGTTCGATGGAATCTGCTAAAACTGTGGGACCAAGTTCTATTGAAATGGTTTCATAGAATCCTACACAACTTAAATGACCCAGTCTGTGTAGAAAAAGCTGCTATAGAAATATGTTTCTTTTTGTATAAGTGGTTCTATGAAAAAGATTTTACAGAAAATTCCTTAGAAAAAAAATAATCTAACTGAAAAGTTAAGTTTCCAGATAGACCTCAAGAGCATTTGCTCATGGATGTTTTCTGACATTAGTAATGTTTCTATAGAACAATTTGTACAAAACTCTTATTTCTGTTGATTTTTTTCCACAAACCTGGGTCCTAAAGTTTCATAGATCCTATATTATCTTGAATTCTACTGAACCATTTCTATCGAACTTGAGTCCTAAAGTTCTACAGGATTTTCAGTTTCTGTTTATAGAAATTCTATAGAATATGTTTTTAAAATTCTGTAGAACATTTACACAGAGTGGATAAATCATATGTCGATTTTAACCATTGTAGCTTTGTAAATAATTATGTAGTTCCGTCATATATATGTGTGTGTGTGTGTGTGAGTTTTTCTCCAAAACATTCCCGCTCTACAGCCAGATTCAGCAGCTGGCTAGAAATGGGAGTCTTGGGTGTAGATTCAAGTTTATGGCCACAGAAATAAAACTCTTATTTTTTTATGAGCTCTGCGCTGCTCCAGCGCTGGTTTGGCTCGTCACTGCGTCAGAAGTGACCGAGAAAGAGAGAGAGAGAGCGATAGAGAGAGAAAGAAAGCGAAAAAGAAATGTCTGAGGTCACTCCGGACTGAACTCATATCTTCACAGCGGGGGTGCTGCCTTTTGTTTGTGATCTGCTTCTCTTTCTCTCTGTCTCACTCTTTTTAGTTTTTATGAGTCAGGGGTTTATTAAGGATGCCTGGGCTTTTTTTTTCTCTTTTCTTTTTTTTTTTTTATGTAAAGGCACGTTTTTGTTAGTTTTGAATGGAAAATCCCAGTCGTCATCTTTTGTGTTGTTCCTGCGTTTCCTCCAAAGCTCACGGCTCCACGCTGTTTCCTTTCATTCAGGGCCATATTGGATTTGTTTTATGTGTAACATTGCGAGGGGAGCGTGGGGGAGGGGGGGGTGATGAAGGGTGCAAGGGACACAGGGCACATGAGGCTCTGGAGGGCTTACGGTAAAGCCCCAGACATTTCCACACGGAGCAGGGTTTCCATCTATACAGTAGTGACTTAATGTGTTTTCTGTTCAAACTATGAAGCACTGGGAATTCAGAGAGATCAGTGGTGCGCTTTTCAGAGTTAGAATTCATCTCTCTTTTTCTCTCTCTCTTTGATTTTTTTCAGGGTGTCAGCTGGAAGGGAAGTCTTACAACAGCTCGTATTCATGGTCAACCCCGAACAAGCCGTGCATCACACGTCGATGTCAGGTGAGACTCCTAGTGTGTGCTTTAAGGTAAATTATGCATCAGAGATTATTGTAACATACCGTACATCATACGAAATAAAGATTAAATCCGGGAACCGGGAATCAATTTTCTATTCAGTTTTAAACTGAACCCCTTAGCAGTCCAAAAGTGTTCATAAAAGTCTATATAAGGAAGTTTTTTTTCTCTCAGTTATCAGTTCCTAGGTTTGTAAGTAAACAGAAAAACTTCAAGGCAAAGAAAAAACTAAAATGGAGGACAAACAGTAGTTTTTAAACTAATACTTTTACTACTATTGATACTAATAATAATAACAGGTGGCATAGTGGCGTAATGGTTAACGCTGTCCACTGTGTGCATGGAGTTCTCGTGCTTGGTTGGTTTCCTCCGGGTACTCAAAGACATGCAGATTAGGGTAATTAGCGCTCTGTAGTGTGTGTGCCCTACAAAGGATTGGCACCATGTCCAGGGTGTACCCCACCTCGTGCACAAAGTCTCCTGGGATAGGCTCCAGGCCCCAACAACCCTGTACAGGATAAGCGGTATAAAAGATGAATAAATGAATAATGATAATGAAAGTAATCTAGTCTAGTCAGGTAATACTAGCTAGGATACTATCTAGATAGTGTGCATGCCATGTGAACCACTTTTTTCTACATCTGCAATAAATAAAGTCACTTATTCCATTAAGAAAAACCAGAATAAGCTTTATTTCTAGGCTGCTTAGGCAAGGCAGGGCTTAAACATTTCAAGCAAACGATCCCAGATTAACGTTATAAATTTTCTCCGACTTTGCATTTTTTTGTTCACGATCTTTTAGCATATTTTCACGCTTGTTTTCTTGTACAAATATTCGCAGTTAGAGCAAAACGTCAAACTTATTATTATTTTTTGAATAAATGGAATTAATAAAGCCCAAGAGGATATTCGTTGACAAGTCCATTTTCTACAACTAATCCATCCCTTGTGGTGTCCCAAAGGTTTGCAAAATATTTAATTTAAACGTGCTACTGTGTAATGTCAAAAATGGACTTCTCTGATTCCTTTAGACTAAATGGAGTTGAAGTTTCACAGAGTAAATATGTGCAATATGTACCTAAGTGTAATAATTAGAGATATACAGAGGTTGATTAGCAAGCTAATGAATATTAATACACATTAGAAGTCTGCTTTGAATAATGATCAAAAATACCTAAAAATCACGAGGACTTTAAATTCGTAATGTTAAAAAAAGCAAAAAAACAAAACACAGTTAACAGTGATATTGAATTTCAAGATTTTAATACAGTGATTTTTTTTCATTTTTATACCATGCCAGAAATATCTAAGGTGACATATATCATTGTTTGGCTTTTCCAGCGAAGATCCAGATCAATGCGATCAAAATGTCAAAGGAAAGAAAAGAAATTATTTATAAAGCATTCCATATTCACAAAATATTTATCAGGACATTACTGAAGCAACGTGATCCTGCATGAACACGCTTACAGCTTTGATGTGTATGAGTCCAGTCCAAGTCATAAAAGAAATGTAAAGAAAGCATTTGAGGATTGTATGGTATCGATATTAAAGAGCGGACATGATACCGCACGTGAGGCACGTGACCTTGAATGACTTTTCCAGCCTCTCAGACTGTGACCTTCGCTTAGGAGTGTTAGTTCGGCGAAGACTGAAGTTGTGCCTGAGAACAGATTTATAGCTTGTTGCCTTACAGACGATAAGCAGGTGAACTTGGCTCTTCTGTCTGCACATCTGGGTCCCAGGTTTCTAAACGTACACACACACACATATATACACACACTTGCACACTCACCGAGTTCTGTGTCATTTCTTGACTTGCGGCGCCACAAGAAAGCGCCGCACGTTGCAAGTGAGCGCAAAGTGTGTGGGCAGAATTCCATGCAAAGCGTTCCGGGTCCAAACTGATTTAAAGAGGCTTTGCTGTGGTATAGGATTCAACAAACTGTGGGGAAAAGGACTGTATTTTCCAAGTCGCTGACCGCAGACTGCAAGGGGTCTCTATCCGCCTTCCCTGCACGCAGACTACATGACATATGTGTCATAGACAGACAATCCTACTACAAGAGGTTAAAACTCACTGCTGCTTTCAAATCAATCTATAATTTCATTCGTTATTGTTACCACATTTAAGCTGATTTGGTTTCTATAAAAATAATCTGATTGACTAGAGTGTTTTATTCCTCTTATACTTAGGGATGCACTGATAGCGACAGCAGTTTCACGTATTGGTCGTCTGATACCGCGCTTATCTTCTCATACTTGGACTCTAAAAACTGTTCCGATACTTTTGCACCAATACCACTTCACGGCAAAGAAGGATGCTCACTACTCCTATCCGTGTCAAACTGAGTGTCGTTGTTGACAATTTTGATAATTGTATGACATGCAACTATCTTTCTGGTCATGGAAAAAAGTAAATTACGTTATAAACTTGTAAACAGCTCAGAAAAAATATCAGAGTCGCGTTTGAAAAGGCATGCATGCACAGGAACTAAACGTTTTCTCCTTACATGACTGGAACAGGGCTACCAAAGCTGTTGTCTTCTAAAATATTGAAGACAGAGGCAGCAAATTGATGTCCTTCTTTATGTTGCGACTTCATCAGTAACATTTGGACTCCAAAGTGACCAAGAATGAAAGAAGACAATCTCCTGTCCAATCCAGTAGACTTACTGTTAATTCAAACTATCAACTGGTAATAGTATATGGATTTCCCAGTGAGCACAGTTTCAAATAATAGAATGTAAATTTTCCTTAGTTTTATGAAAAAAAATTATGCAAAAGAAACTACTACCAAATCTGTTGGGCGTTATGAAGATGCCTATCAACAGCCTGTTGCAGGACATTTCAGACTTTAACTTCATCACTTATACGATGGAGTTTCTGCCCTGTGTTTCTTATTTTCGTTTCTGGGTTCACGCACTAGTAAAACAATCGCAGGTTCATTTGATGATACGCTTCAGACGTTGGGGACGTTCAGATGTTTCCTTTTGCGAGTGATCATATCAATGTGATTGTAATCTTTACAAAAAGTGCTATCAATACATCCATACTTATACTACTGTGAATTTTCATCCATTATAAATGAACTGAACAAACTCCCTCTTTCTCTTTAAGTTTAGTTTTAGAACACAAGAATGCTACTTTTTATGTTTCCCGCTATCGAGAAAACTTTCATTTCATCCTGATTGTTGCCACGTGTCGTCACTGGAAAGTCTTTCAAAAGTGTTCAACCAGAAATGACTTTCTATGAGAAAAAATATGATAAAATGTCTTGCTCAGTGATGACTGTGTTCCTGACGATGATGAATTCTTGATGTTGTTTTCGAGACAGGAAGGTGTAATCACTGAGGCAGAAATGCAGTGCGTGGTTCCCTGCAAGAACCCCAAAATCCATCCCAAGAAATGCTGCCCTTCCTGCCCAGGTGAGTGTGTATCTGTGACTCTAACTCTAGACGGGGTTTGTTTTATGTCTCTTATTTCTTTTAAATATACAGATGATTTGCGACCCTTAGGTCATTTGGGGAAACGTGATTTTTTTAGAGCAATGGTTCTCAAAATGGACTCAGATTTTTTTATTTATATATTTTTTAAGATTTTAAGATTTATTTGCTCATTTGATTGAAAGAACATGAAACTTCAACATGGGACGTCAATTTACCTCTTACCGTATCTCCCTTGTTGTCAGGCTGTATTTTTGAGGGTCGGCTTTATAAAGAGAGAGAGGAGTTTCACCCTGAGGGGAAGCCCTGCATCAAATGCATGTGCACCGTAAGTATTTCAGCCAGTCATATCTGCAAATTGTCATTTTCCCGAAAGACATCTGTGCGTGATTCTAATCTCCGGTACAAAGCGACATTCTTGAATTTCTTTAGACAAACAGGCATACTCTATATCTCTTACCACACACATGTTCCTAATACACACTCGCTCTCAGATCTCGAGCTTTGGTATCTCACAGATGCAGCGATTTCTACGCTGTAGAGAAAGGCATAGCTCAAGGCGTACACGTTCATGTTTCCCAAATCTCTTGCGGTATCTGGCCGAGCTCGGAGATCTGCGACTAATGGGTTTGTCTTTGGTTCTCCAGGGAGCCACTGGGCTTGTTTCACCACGCTTTAACAATAAATAAACCTTGCGGATAAACACATTAAGGCCTTTACTGTGCTTCCCTGTCAATTAGGGGGAGCTTGTGTGTGTATGTCTGGGTTAGTGGAAGTACAGGGACATGGCTAACACTGCTGGCCTGTGGAGGCTCTCCAAACACGGTTTATTTTGGATGTTGGTTTCTGGCTTTTGAGAGACTCCGGTTTATATTCTCCATGGCTTTGTTTGGTCATTTTAATGAAAGCAGTGTTAAAACCTTAGACATGAGCTCAGATGAGTCATTTACTCCACCTCCAGTCCTTACATACTTGCGCATAGTCGCACACTGCAGCGACGAACAGATTTGGAGCCTGGTTTTCTTTACTGCATGAGATAAAACACTTGAAGATAAAAGTTACAGTATTTCCCTGTGTCCGATATGATGAATTATGCTGTTTCTATGCCTCCACAGCTACTAGTACTCATTACTCATACTCATGTGCATGACTAGAAGACAAGCCAGGGTCACATGATTTTGTGGAAGGCATTAGCATAAGCACCATTACCTTCCTGGTTAGCACTGCAGTCTTCACAACTCTGTAGCTCTTAAAACCCAGGGAATTTTAGCCATTTTTCTTTTTTTAAATACATACTGTATATGGGCCTCCGGATTGTGCAGTACAGAGTGACATATCCTTTTATTCAGCACAACCTAGGCAATATGATGAACTGAATTTTATTCCATTTTAACCAACTATTCAAACTGTACAAACCCTTCCTGATGCAACACTCGCATTTTATCCGGATGATTATCCAGTGGATGGGGTTTGGGCGGGAATCGCAACCGGTTCTGGCGTATGAGCCACCAATGCCCAACCAATTCTACAAACATGACTGAGCAAAAAAAAATAAATAATAATAATCTTTCATCCTGCAGTGGTTTAAGGTTTTAATTTAGTCTACTCTTTGTTTATAGTTTGTGAGATATAACTATACAGATGTGTTTAAATATATGTACCAAAAAATAACAATCATAAAAAAACTGATTTATGAACCTTACTGACGTACCTATTTTTTTTTTATCAACCTTGTTATCATTGTAGAATTAAAAAAAATAAAAATGGATTACACAACACCCAGTTTGGGATTAAATCTAACTACATGTTCAAATATTTGGAGCACAACCCAGATCAGAATCCTCTTTATGTCTACCATTTCAGGGAAGCCGAACGATGTGCCATAGAGAGGTTTGTCCTGTTCTGTCCTGCCCATCCCATTTGAGCCACACCCCTCCAGGCCAGTGTTGTCCCAGATGCCAGGGTAAGCATTCCATATGCATACACGCATCATAATTTACACCACTTAGTTCAGTGCATGACATTGCATGTGCCTTTGTCTTTGCCTTGTCTAGGTCAGAGGAAGGTGTTCGACCTGTCCCTGGGTAGCTGCTTATTTCACAGTGAAGTCTATGAGAACAATACATCCTTCAGCTTAGACAACTGTACGGCATGCACCTGTCTGGACTCCACAGTAGTGTGTAGGAAACGCTGTTCACCTGCAGGAAGCTGCCAGACGGGCCAGTGCTGCCCTGAGTGTCTCTCGTACCTGAAGACGGAGGACATCAAATACTGCAGGCTCAAAAACAAGATCTACAGGGTGAGGAAATGAATAAGGTTTCAGGAGTATGGGATGAAATTCAGACTGAGCTGTATTAATGTATGCATTAATGAGAAATACATAAATGAATGGATTTATGAATGAATGGATTGGTTTATGAATGATGGATGATAAAATGGTGGAATAGATGGTGTTACACAGGGATGGTTGATTCATGATGTAAAAAAGTATGTTTACATAAACGGATGGATTGATATAGGAATAACTGATTAACTGACAAATTAATAAATAAATTAAGTCCAATTCAATTTTATTTGTATAGCGCTTTTAACAATTGACATTGTCGCAAAGCAGCTTTATACAATCAAAAGAGTTATTTAAGTTTGTATGAGATGTGAGCGTGTATGAATCAAAATGATAAGACTGTCCCTGAAGCCGAGGACGATGGTTACAGTGGCAAGGAAAAACTCCCTGAGATGGTAATAGGAAGAAATCTTGAGAGGAACCAGACTCAACAGGGAACCCATCCTCATTTGGGTGAAACGGATAGCAGGGATTGATCTGCATCATACTGTGTGAGACTGGAAGTTCAGTATAACAGGAGATGTGGTAAAGTTAAAATGGAGTCCAGTTCGTTCCTGGAGGCTCAGGTAGGATGTAGGGAACTCCAGTCCTGAAGGTACAAGTCCTCAGAGAACAGCTGTCTGCATCAGCCGGGGACAGGACCCTCTTTGTGGAAAAGTGGAACCATCCCCAGTCATATCTGCAAATCTCTGTATATGCATAGAAATAGATTTGTTAATGGAAAAATGGATGAATAGTTGGAATGGTGAAAAAAAATCAAAGGCGGGATGGAGAACAGAAAGATATATGAGAGATACGATGGAAGGATGATTGACTGGTGATGCAAAGATTGCAAGTACAGATGTGCGGATAGATGGACAGATGGATGGATAACGCGAACACTTGTGTAATACGTATGGATGGATAACTAGTGGTGTAATCACTGCATATACAGAGATGGATGGATGGATAGAGTAATAAATGGTCTGTTTATGCTAAAACAGACTGATGTAGAGAACATGGAGAGATGACTTTCTGATAGAATGGGTTCTATGGTTGAGATGTAAATATGTTTGATAGGATGGATGGATGTAGAGCTGGATTTATGAATGGATGGTTAACATGGATGGAGTAATTGGATGAATGGATGAATTAATAAGTACATGGATGATAAATGGATGCATGCATGAATGGACAAAGAGTCCATAATTGTGGGATCCACATAAACAGGGATCAGTTCTTTATTCCTCTTTCTCTCTTTCTTTCTCTAGGATGGGGATCGTTGGTCTTCAGTAAACTGCTCTTTATGTACCTGTGTGAAGGGGAACATCGAGTGTCAGCCTAAACACTGTGTCCCGGTCACCAGCTGCCCTGCGGTGAGGAACTTAAACATGCTTAGACCAAAGCAATGTTTTTCACACACGTTAGCACACACCATTCTAACCTTTGTAGAAACAGCACCTCAAGTGGTCATAAAAAAATAGACAGAATTGTGCTGTGGTAATGAAAATGCACACATATATTCTTGTCCTACATCAGTCTTATTATAATATAATGAATACTTCCATCGTCGAGCTACTGATAGACATTACACATGACCAGCCATGATATACGTCTCATTCAGTCTTGAAAAATGGTTCTTCACACTCAGATTGCTCCCTCCTACCTCTCTAACCCTGACCAGCTGTTCGCCGCCCATCACTTCAACCTCTTAGCAGAATTACAGCCTGTAACTAACCAGCTTTGGGAATATCCTCTTGTGTGGCATGCTGATGTAACTTATACACAACCTCTCTGTCGTGATTTACTCTCGCTGCGCCTGTGATTTATCTTAGCCCCAGGCCATTCCACTACTCAACCTGATATCTGATTTTCTCCCATTCTGCATTCCACCCGTTTCCCAGCACACACCTGTCCTTGATTTGGGGGACAGCCAGACAACAGGAACAGCCTTTGACTGCTTTGCCTCCTGTTTGACTGACAGCGAAGAAATGGCCCTCTATATTTAGACGATCTCCCAAACCACAGGCCTTTGTATACCCTGAATGCAGCAGGGTTCCGGTTGAGTGTATGGCTTGATGTGTATATGTGTGTGTGTGTTGTTGTGCTTTTTTGGGCGGGAGGGGCGGAAGGGGATGGAGAAGGTGGGTGCGAGGAGGGGGTGAAGAGACCTTTGATGTGCACTTCTGATGGTATTTTAAACAATCTACCCCCTTCCACTGGTGCTCTGAGACACAATGTCTGTTTGTCTGATTCTGTATGTGTGGACTAAGTCTATTAAAATGTTGTCTTTTTGCATGTGTGTTTGCAGAATAAGATACTGAACCGGACAGGCTGCTGCCCCGTTTGCACTGAAAGTGAGTAAGTTTACCTTCACCTTTATCTTTAAAGAATTAAAGCTGGTGACTGCAATCGTCCAAAACCTACAGCTCTACCAGGCAGCAATCAATAACAAGCGATTCGTCCTCTTATGCATATCAGCATCATCTCTAGTAAAGACAGTAACAGTAACTAGCAAGAGGTTAGAAGTCATATGAGTGTAGCTGCAGAATGTTTGAGCGTTTTATTTTGTGTATGTGTGTATGTGTGACAGCTAATCTACACCAAGTAAACATTTCTATTTAAGACATAGAAAAGGTAGTGTTTAATGCCAAGGGTGTTCAAGTCAAACAGGGACTACCTTCATTTCTCTGTATAATCTGCTGCTACACTAATGCACTTATCCCAGTGTTTCACTAGTGCTTGGACACCATCAAGGTAGAAAGTTGGCTCAGTCTTCCTGCTTCACCCCTGAACCCCTGGCCTCCCAGGAACTCCTTTAATGCCCTAAACATGTGGAAATGGCTTGGAGCGAGGTCAGGACTGTACGGAGGATGTGGCAATAACTCCCAGCCGAGTCCCTGTAATGTGCAAGTGCTGCGGTGGGCATTATGAGGTCATCAAAGCTTGGTGATCAAAGGAGGCAATCATCCAAATGGAAAGATATATTGAGAAAACTGAGAAAACTTTCAACCTTGATAGTATCCAAGCATCAGTAAAACACTGGGATAAGTGCATTAGTGTAGCGGGGGATTATATAAAGAATAACAGAAGTTTTTTTATTCTCAGAAGTGTGTCCTTTTATTCTGGACAATCAAAAGTTGCTGTTTGACTTGAACGCCCCTCGTAATAACCTGTCACAGTAAGTTTGAATAAATATTAAATTATATACTCAGGAAAAAATACACTATGTAAAATGCACCATAAAAAGCCTTGGTACTAACTGTCACAACGTATTAAATTCTAGTTGAATCACGTCACTCTAGCTAAAAATCCAACTTTTTTCCATTTGAGATAAGGTCGTGAGGCCAGGCAGCTGACGTCTGGCTCATATTAACTACCACTGCAACCAGATCTGCCATGCACAATTCTCCGCTGTGTGTTAAAACCGATCACGGTCATGTTTCCTCTCAAATAATGGCTTTACTTTACAATTAAAACAGAATGAACCACTGGGTTTTAAGGTCAGGTTAAAGCTGATGTTTGTGTCAAACACCATCATTATAACGTGTTCTCCTCTCCGTCTCAGAGCCGGGTGTGTGCACTGTATTTGGCGACCCACATTACAACACGTTCGATGGACGAACCTTTAACTTCCAGGGAACGTGTCAGTACGTTCTGACCAAGGACTGCACGTCAGCGAGTGGCTTCACTGTTCTGGTGAAGAATGATGCGCGGAAAACACGCTCGTTCTCCTGGACCAAGTCGGTGGAGCTGCGTATGCTGGGGATGACCGTGAGCCTGCATCAGCATTTAACAGTGCGGCAGAACGGCACACGTGTTGCACTGCCGTTCCACAGCACCGGTGTTCATATCGACCTCGACGGCTACCTTTTGAAGCTCACCACAATCATAGGTAAAGACCATGCTGATCATGTGATGCTCGTTAGAATGAAATGGAATCTTCAAGTGATAATGGACTTGATTTAAAACACACTGCTTTCCTTTTTTTGGCTGAACAAAATGTTGAACACTAAGCTGACATATGAGGATCTTTATACTTGGCCACTGGGGTCATGGGTCACATGGTCGTAAATGAAATTAAAAAATAAAAATATATCTATATCTTTTTTTTCCACAATATAATCACTAATCCTCTGTTAGATGCACACATAACGTAGGCATTTTAATAAAAAAATATTATTATGTTATTAAGATTTCAATTTCACAGTTGTTACTCAAACATTTAAAATATGATTTTATATTCCATTTTTTTTGTCTTTGTTTATGGCAACAAATTTATGATAAACTGTGGTTCATTGTGGTATTTTGTGTATGTGTGTGTGTGTCTGTCAGGTCTTGAGATCACATGGGATGGTGACAGTTTGGTGGAGGTGGTAGCTGCTCCTCACCTGAAGAATCGACTGTGTGGTCTGTGCGGTAACTACAACGGGCACAAGCGGGACGACTCAGTGGGCAGCGATGGCCAGTTCAAGTACGACGTGGACGAGTTTGCAGAGTCGTGGCGTGTGGACGGTAATGAGGTGTGTGAGCAGCCTCCCCGCAGGCCCACGCCGTCCCTCTGCCCCGGCTCGGTCAAGGTGAAGATCCGTGCCCACCGCTCCTGCCACAAACTCAAATCCTGGGAGTTCCAGAAGTGCCACTCAGTGGTCGACTTCGCCCCCTTTTACAGGTGAATAACTCACTTCCACCCAACTAAACATGAAACTAACATCATAAAATATGAACTAGCATTACAGTCAATAGGTTAAAACATTAACTTGCCTTAGAGTAATCCATCTATCTATCTATCTATCTATCTATCTACTGTATCTATGCTCTTGATATTAAATAGGCTGAAATGAGTGTTGTAGTGAACAAGCTAAAATATGAAGTAGAAGTATTATTAATAGGCTAAAATATGAACTAGCATTATTGTTAATGGCTTAAAACATTAACTAGCCTAAATAATAGGCAATAACAAACTAGCATTATAATAAACAAGCTAAAAATTAACAACACTAAATTAGTTAACAAAGCTTCCGTCAATTAGCCTTATAGAGAACAGAACACAAATTGCAATTAACATCTTAAAACAGGCATCTCTAAATGGTGGACTGCGGTCCGGACCAGGACAGAGAGACATCTGGACCCTGATGCTTTTATACACTCTATGTGTATATAACTAATATATGTTTATTCTTCCTGGAAAAAGTTTAAATCCAGTTTGTCTCATACGTTCTGAAGCTGTGGCGCTTATAAAAATAAGTAATGTGAAGTGCAACTATGAGATAAAACACGGGTCGTTGGAGGAAACATACTGTATCTGCTGGTGAGGGCGTGGTGAGGTGAGGGCGTGGTGAGGGCGTGGTGTGGTGAGGGCGTGGTGAGGGCGTGGTGAGGTGAGGGCGTGTAAAATACCCGAACTGAGAGCCCAGTATGACAGCAACCAGATTCACATTCATTTACAGCCCAGCAGCGTGCAAATGAAGATTCACTAAAGATTAATTAGATAAGTTGTTTGCCTTCCATACAAATACAACGAACATAGTTCCTAAAATCTGGCAATAAATGTTATTGGAATGCTATGGAAATGATAAATTGCTTATTTCTTATAGACCTACACACACAAATACAAAAACTCAAAATTTGATTTGATCGGACCTTCCTACATTTTAAATGCCTGAAAACATTAACTAGCATTATAATAAACAAGCTAAAATTTAATTAGCCATTTATTAAACAGGCACTAGCTAAAGAGTAAAAAGACTAAAATTTAAACTAACATTTCAGTAAGTACACTAAACAAACATTAACTAGCATTAGCACATAGCACACAACAACAACAACAACAACGAAACATGAACTAGCGTTAGGCTAAAATGCTGTTGAAAACTATTTCCTAGAGACGTCTTTATCTCGTGTGCCAACTGAAGGTAAAGTTTATGCACATTTAAGGCTAAAAACATAAAAAACGTTGCTAAACTGTATGACTTAGCGAAACCTGCATTTGATAAGCACCAGCTGTTTTGATTATCCTACTTAGCTTCTTTCCTGTAAACTCTTTTCCCTGCCTAGTGTAAACGTTACAGACAGACACTAGCTGATTAACATAGACAAAAATTAGGATTAGACTTTATTCCTGTTTCTTGGTGTGCATGTTAATATGTGAGAATTTTATTCAAGACCAGTTAGCGTAATGCTACGATGGATTTAGCAGGCTTCAGCTATTTCTTTAAATGTTAGTGGATCGTGCTGCTTTTCATTGTTATTTTTTCAACTACAATAAAACAAATCAGCTTCGCACATTCCAAACACAGAATACTGTAAAGTGCTGAACAAATTAATATTAATGCTGAAATACTCTGACTGAAAACACAGGTGTAATTAATCTTCTAAACACTAGATGGTGCTCTTGTTCCATGGTCTTAACCACAGGCTCATGCACTATACAATATTTGAGTCTGAATCTGAACCTGTATAATGTTGAACATTTACTTGACTTGATTAATTGAAACATGTGATTCTGTTGTTTCAGGTCATGTGTTACGGATATGTGCGAGTGCCCAGTGCATAAGAACTGCTACTGCGAGTCCTTTATCGCCTACAGCCGGGCGTGTGAGAGAGAGGGAGCGCCTGTGCTCTGGAGGCCCGAACAGGCGTGTATGAGTAAGTTACAAATGATGTAGAAAATAATCATTTACTCTTTGGAGGCATTTGCATCCTATTTAAATTTTTTATTTATTTTTGGATACAGGCACGATTGAGTTAAAATAAAGTGCTCAAGAGGGGGTGATTCATGTAAAGTCTTATCATGATCACAACAAGCACATCTACTCTGGAACATTTGCTTGTTTTTTGTTTTATCTCAGTCATGTCTCTATTGGTTTGTTTCCTGATTGTAGCCCCCTGTTCGGTGTTACTTCCTGATTAGTCTTGTATTGCTTTACATCATTGCACGCTTTTTACTGTCAAGACATTAAGTCATTGCTCCAAATAAAATTTTCCGTCTGTCTCTCTGCGCAGCCACGCAATGCAAACACGGTGCTGTGTACGACACCTGCGGCCCCGGCTGCACCAAAACCTGCGACAACTGGAACGAGATCGGTCCGTGCCACAAACCCTGCGTGGCCGGCTGCCACTGCCCAGCTAACCTGGTGCTCAGCCAGGGCCACTGCGTTAAACCCATGTCCTGCCCTGGCCGGTGACCCGAGTGATGCCGGCGACCCTGCAGCCTGAACTGTATGCAGGTGGGAGGCCAAAGACACATGGAAAAAAAAAAAAAACACTCAAGGTTGGACTGGATCATTTGTGAGCCCTTGCAACGGGAGCGCAGGACAGGATAAGCAAGCCCTGACCTCCTCTCAATCAGAGGACCTCGTGCTGCATGGACGCCATGCGTGAGTGAGCAGCTCGTGTCCATGTCCAGTCTTGGACACATCGAACCTCTAACGCCAACTGGATGCTCAATACGAACAAAAAAGGACTTGTACAAAATGCTAATTTTATTAATGTCGAATTAAAAGGAACTATTTATGTATTTCATTTAGATGTGTTTATTTTGTATATGCTGTGCCTGCAGAGGAGCACTAACATGCTCAAAGAGAAAAGTACTGTACGAGTGACTGCGTGTGTGTGTATATATGTGCCGGTATGTGTGAACTTTATGTAAATGTAACTGGTCTAATAAGCAATTATTTATGAAACACGTCGAGACCTGTATCCTCTGAAAGAAATGAAATGAGCCGTGGTCTTCACGTGGGTGTCGGGGGAAGCGAGAGCACCTGCGAGCCTCTGCGAAGGCTCGTCACAAGCTAAGAAGGAAGGACAAAAGACTGTGGGTTTGCCCCTATGGTGGCTAAACCTGAATTAGTGGCTTCCCTTATTTAAAAGATATTCAAAGCGTGTGCCTGGTTATCTTGATGTTGTGAATAAGCTGTTAATGGAATAAACAATAAAAGGATTATTCAGTTTTAAACGACTAATCGTACTTGTTCTGCATCATATATATTACATGTACTTATAAACTAGTAGATTTTGTTGTGTACAGATGATTTCAGTCCTTTACTATTTAACCCAGAAATCACTATAGAGGATAAAAGAAGAGATGAGAAAGAAAATAAAGCAATAATTCACCAGGTATTTAAAATCTTTACACCTTCAAACCTTTAATAAAAATCGGTCGTCACTATTGCCTACATTTATTGACAAACCAGTTCCATTGTGAGAGCGAGGAAAGGCAACATGCAAATTAGCAGCACGTACACAAACACGTCTTGAAAACTTAAAACACTTTACTAATGACGAGTTAGTGCAAGTCAAACTGAATCCACCTCAGGAGCGATCTTATGATGTAAACAGTCCACCTAAAAATGCGCACACACAAACACACACACACACTGCTTAACGATGTACGGTACTGTAGCTAGCTAGCTTAGCAGTTTCGTTTTCGATGAACTGATCTTTATCGAGGTAGTGATGATGAGCACAACATCACAACAATTTTAAACTGCACCTGAAATGTAACACGTTAAAGGTAATAAAAACGCACAATACATTCAGGTTATATGATTGGTGTGTTTGTATTGCTGTGGGACGACGGGCATGGAACTAATATCCATGTGCGTATAGTATGAAGTATGATATGATATACAGTGGGAAAAAAAAAAAGATTTTTATATATATATCTATATACATATGAAAAAAGGATGCAGGAGGAAACTACAGTGTACTACGGTGGAACAGTCTGGTGTAGAAATACTTCGATATATATTGTGTTGTTTCTCAAGAACGAATTCAGATATAAATACAGATACAAATAATAAAAAAAAAAGTGTGATCTGAATTGTTATTTCTAACCAGAACGTCTGGTTGTGATTTGCTGTATATCGAATATGCACAGGGATTATTTATATATAAAAAAGATAAAAAACAAAAAAATAATAAAATGCATGAGCGAGACTACTAATCTGTGAATGAGTTCAAGACTATGTTCAATAAAGCACATCTCTAGTCGAGATGATTCATGTACTGGAGTGATGTAGCTAAAGATAAGCCATGCCGGTTTAGGCCACGCCCACTAGACAGAAATATTTGAAGCGCTAGAATATACAGCTGTGTAAAACTATTCCTGTAGCACACTGCAGTTACCGCCTGTATAACTATATATATATATTTAAAAAAAAAAGGTCTAAGACAAGCCTTATCTTCCTTCCTAATTATTATTGCGCATGACGTCAAATGATGCAATATCAAAAATAATACATTAACAAGTCTACTAATGTACATTA
The DNA here is from genome assembly GCA_030014305.1 of Clarias laeviceps. NCBI lineage: Eukaryota > Metazoa > Chordata > Actinopteri > Siluriformes > Clariidae > Clarias > Clarias laeviceps. The sequence goes on along the minus strand of JAQMYJ010000018.1, from coordinate 4,436,307 downwards.
AACCAATTCGCTTATATAGAGATTCTCTCCACAGTTGGCTTGGTTTAATCTCTCGCCGGTTGGCCTGGAGAAGGGAAGCGACTCGAACTGGATCATGGTGAGGTGTTTGTATGGCTTGTGCGTGCATGGATCAGCCCAGTGACTAGTCGTCTGATAGCCAGAGTCTCTGTACAGTTATAAGATCTTCTGCAGAATGGAATTGGGCACTTCAAGGGTTTCATCCTTGACGAGAACAATATCGTAAGAGTCCAAGTATTTCTCCAGACGCTCCTCGATCTGCAAACAAAACAAAAAACAAGATTATTATTAGCACGACACCAAGTCTCCACTTTAAAACTCTTGGTGCTTGAGAGAGAGAGCGAGAGCGAGAGCGAGAGAGAGAGCAGACCTTATCGTTGAGGAAGCCGATCTTCAGGAGGTTCTCCACGTTGGGGACGCCGTCGGCCATGTTCAGGTCCCCGAGCGAGTCTCCCAGGAGGATGATGTTGCTGTTCTCCTTCAGCTGTTTGAAGTATTCGGTGTTTCGCAGCGCGCCGTCATGCTTGTTGTACACGTGAATCAGCTCGCCTTTAAAGCCTTTCAGGACGCCCTGCAGACAAAAGAAGACAGCGCCCCCCATAGTTGGCTTTTAAAACAGCAAACAAACTGTGCAGTATTTCTACCTCAATAAGTTATGCAACATTGTTTTTTCATAACTGAAAAAAGATAATAAAAGATAAAAAGATTAATAAAATCCTTCCAATAAAATTTTGCAAGAAATTTGCCTCGGCATGCAAAGCATTTTCACCAAGCAAGTGACCAAGCTGGTTAGTGCACAGCCAAGAGAAGCGAGTTTATATATATATATATATATATATATATATTTATTTTTTTTTCGTGCATTTTATGCAAGATTTCGTAAAGACACAGCAAGACGAAAAGGGAGCCACTTTCAGGTTAGATTTTAAAGTAGCCGGTGCCAAGAGGAATCATAAATTAAGGTTAAGTGAGGTTTAATGTATTTATTTCATATTTAATTTTTTTACATGTCTTTTCTAAGTGTTTTGATTGTTTTTATATGCAAAAATATGATAACAGTGTTGCAAATGAGTAATATTGGTAATATTTTTTGTGGCTGGAACGGATTATCTGCATTTACATTATCTCCTATAGGAAAATGCGTTTTGTAATACAATATTTCGCCTCCGGAATGGATTCAATTTGTATAACAAGTTTCCACGGTACAGGTTACGTATATAAATAACTGTCCTTTGCTTTCACAAAATGTGTCCGTTAGATACATGTATCTATGCATATACATATATATTTATGAACTGGAAGCTAATTCTCCAATGCATTACTAAACATTCTTCTAGTCGGATTAAATGATTTAGAAGTGAGTGTCTTGAACAAGTCATAAATGCCACTGAATTAACTACTGAATTAATAACGAGTTAATTTTCATCATTAAATACAAATACGAAGATCTCACACTGATCAGTATGGGTCAGGTTGATACTCACGCTCTCATCGAAGTCCATGAAGTTGGAGACGACTTTGACGTTGGGGTGATAAACCCCAGCCTGTCTGATGATCTCCTCCAGCACGTCTCCCAGCCCTGCAGAGAAGATGAACACGGGAACGTTGTGCTGCTGTAGCCGGTCGAAGAAGTGCTCATAACCCTCCCTGTGACACACACACACAAATACACTGTGAACAACGGATACTTAATGCAAGTTTGGACTAACATTACAAGTTAGTGGTTGCAAAGATTAAAAAAAAATTTTTTTTAAAAAGGTAAAAAGTGCTTCTGAGCCTGTAGGAGCTAAAACTAATTAATTAATTCATTTCTAATGAAGAAGCAAAGTTCTGTTTCTCTGGAATTAAACGCATGGATATTATGTATGATATATACTAATATTATAATAATTAATTGAGATTTTATTTTAATTCATCAAAAGTAATTTTTTGGTTAAACAGTGTGCAATAATACACAGAAATGTCTAAACACAGCTTGAGGCAGGTAATACACATATATACACAAATACACCCACTGTCTCTATACTGATATTAGCAATATTTAATATTTAAAAAGGAGTTTGACAGGATAATGATGACGATGATGATGATTTACCGTAAACTGACATCGGATTCTCTGACCACCTCAGGGAGTTTGTCCTTCTGTAACCGCTGCTCCACCAGTAATGTGTGGGATTTAAAATACCTAAAGCAACAGAGGAGGCAGTTTAAAGTGTTAAGCAAAGTGTGTGTGTGTGTGTGTGTATTAGAGAGCTAGGACTAGAAAGAGGTCTTGGCTCAGTCTCACATGGAGAACCAGTTTACACTTTATTAGCGCTTTTAAGATCAGACTTTAAACAAACCAGAGTGAAAAACATTTTGGGAAGAAAACTTAAATATTGCAATTCTTTTGTGTTGAATTGATGCTTCGTCACCCTGCCTTCAAAATCGATTTATTTTTATAAAAAATTTTTTTTTTGATATATTTGAATTTGAGGTGGTGAAATGTTGCAGTTCCTCTATAATCCTATAGATGGTGCCCTCTTAAATACTCAGACATTGGCAGGCAGCAAAGCATTCTGTAAAGTAGGAGTGAATTATGCTCACATATATACCAATTACAGTGGCTTGCAAAAGTATTCGGCCCCCTTGAACGTTTCCACATTTTGTCACATTACAGCCACAAACATGAATCAATTTTATTGGAATTCCACGTGAAAGACCAATACAAAGTGGTGTACACGTGAGAAGTGGAACGAATATCATACATGATTCCAAACATTTTTTACAAATAAATAACTCAAAAGTGGGGTGTATAATCCTATAACTATGTTCTGTTTAAAAGCATTAAAAGTATTAAGGGGAATATTTGTGAGGTTTAAGACATGTACGGTCAGCTCACCATTCCACCATGAATGGATATTTCTCCTCCATGGTCAGATGCGGGTCGATCTCAATCGGGTAGTACGTCTCCTTCAGGTTAAACAGCTGGAGGGAAATAAGGAGGAATGCATACGTTGCATACTTTCGCAGCATTGGATGGACGTATATATATGAGTTTCGACATGCATGACCGCTCACCTTTTGCCTACATTCTTCTGTGACGAGCTTGCAGTTGTCAATTATATCTGTGGAAGATGAAAAAAGCTGATCAGCACGATGCGTTTGTCCTGTGTTTAGTGAAATTTGTTCTTGGTTTAGTGATTAAAGACTCCTGTTCAGGTGTAACGGGTTCGACTTACTGTGGCAGGTCGGGCAGCGTTTTCCGTTGATTGAAAATTTGCTTAACGTCATGTCAAAGTCTGTGATGATCTGAAACGTGAAACAATGAAGTGTGACCTTTTAATTGGAGGTTTTTCCTGTTTGCTCAGGATCAAGCACTCGTTAGCTCAATATCAAAACGTGAGAAGTGCTGGGAGGTGAGAAAGCTAGAAACTTAAAACTTTTTTAAAATATGCATTTAATGAGGAATGATTTATTATTATTATTTTTTTTAAAGTCTTCTAATAAAATAAAAGGTTCATTTATATAGTTTAAACATTAATGCATTACAAACCTGATCATTATATCACACCGCTTATAAAATCTATAGTTTTTTGGTAAAATGTTTGGGAAAATTTCAATTTAGGGTTATATTAATGTGCCTGAACTACTGTAAACCTTCAGTGTTTCTATAGCAACAGCATTGCACTGGGATGTTAATTTTGGACGCACGAGAAAACCCTATTGACAATACAATTGTGATGTTTCCTGTACTGGGTTGATTTAACATTCAGTGTCAGATAAATGCTAATAATTGTGAAATTGCTCTAGTAAAAAAAAAAAATAAAAAATTTCTTTGCAATGTGCTGTTATAAGAAAGGAATAAACATTTAGTTATTTTTATCACACCACTGTGCCGGTAATTGTTTTATTACATATTTAAAAACACGTTTGATTAATATTGGTTAATATCCTGCTTTGGCATGTTGATGCAGGATCAGGCAGCTCGTATCTGAACTCACACACTGACTGACAGTCTTAACGAGGATCTGATTCTCGTTTCTTACAGCGAGTCTCTACCTGTAGTTTAGAGGCGCCGCCTTTAATCAGACCGCAGATGATCTGCTCCACCCGCTCGGGGTCCTTGATGTGGACCGTGCTCTTCTCAAACTCGGGCATCTGCGGAGACACAAGGGGAGAACAGGGGTCAGGGCAGGACAGACTGAGAGAGACAGAGACACAGATGGATAGATAGATGTGCAGATATATAGAATGAATAAGACACACAAAGACATACAAATTATTAGTATTTTTTTAACTGCTTAATGTTTTTATTCTTTTATTCCCAGTTTTTCTATTCTTTATTAAACCCTTCATTTATTCGCTTGTCACGGCTCCGCCCCTCTAAACAGCCCCCGCCCCCCCCATTACTGTAACGCTGCAGCAACATTAATCTAAAACTGCTTTTAGACACGTGATGGAAAGGAGGCTTTTAAAAGGCCAGGAGGAGGGAATGGAGCCAGGTAAACTAATCTCCCTCTCACACACACACACACACACTGTACTGTATATATTTAAGTGGGCTGAACGAGAGGCTCAGTCATGACACAGAGGAGCAGCATGTTGCAGGGCTGAAAAAGTCCTAGATGACGGCTAGAGAAGTAAGTTACGACAAACTGTTCTGTGTTCCTGTTGTATTTCTGTTTCCGTTATGTGTATTAAAATCATTTCCTTATGTGAATATGTAATAGAAACGATGATAAAACACTGTGGCTTAAAGATATCAAAGAGAAACATCTGTTCTTTTCACTTCCTTCGTGTCATTTGCTGTTTTTCTGTACTGGTTTTAAACTCTGTGTTGAATCTGATCTCTCGGTCCATGGGCACCTATTCTGGGCAGCGCGGAAAAAATAGCTACAAACAATCCTGGGTATGGAGAGAAGGTATATTTTTAACGCTGCTAATCACAGAGTATGGCTGACCTGTGTGTGTGTGTGTGTGTGTGTGTGTGTGTTTGTGCGTCAGTGTCCAGTCCGTCAAAACAGCAACTGGTATTATGGAACTTTATAGAGTATTGTGTATAATATTACATTAATAAAAAAATAGCAAAATGAGCATTTCTAGAATTTATTCTGTAATTAAGCAATATGTTATGACTTCACAGCATTATTATTATTATTACGCGATTATTATTATTATTACTAAGAAACAGCATTAACACATCAGACTCTTTTGCACTTTTTACTGAATCTTCTAGATTCTACTTCAAACCTGCAATTTGTTTTGCAAAAACTGACTTATGTAACATTTATCACGTGCTTTCATTCCACACTAAAGTCATAAACTCACGGAAAAAAATGTTTTGTTTATATAAAATATTTCCTTTCATTACATTATAAATCAATACAATCATTACATACAATTCCATGATTTTACACACAATTATTATTATTTTTTTAATTCATGTAAATGCGAATAAAAAAAAACTCAATTCCAACAAGAAGTTGCTTTCTGTCTGTCTGCTTACCTCTCCTGTGTTGTTGCAGCTTTGTGAGAAACAAGGAAAGAAAATTCTCTCTGTCAGAGGACGGTTTATATAGCTGAGCCACACAGGGGGCGTGGCCCATACACAGATAAGCCCCACCCCTTTCCGAGAGGCCCCTCTCGCTCTCGTTCCAGTGTAGATAAACAGCACAGTGACTGATAGTTCATTAATATCTTTTACAAACATAATGTGACGTCTCCTGTTGAACTGAATGAACCCCCGGAACCGTCTACGCTCAGGTTTCTCACTGATTAAGTATGAAATATAAAATCGAATCGAATAGGACGGTACAGAATAAATTAAAACAGGATATTATGGATCAGTGAAAAGTCAATGGGAATAAAGTGTGCAAGTATATTGACTTTCAGGTCAATTTATAGAATAACATGGAAGAGAAAAAAAAAATTGATCAGTACAAAATGAGTTACAAGGGGCGTTCGAGTCAAACCGGGACTTTTGATTTTGAAAAAATTCTCATGAATGATGGCATAAAAAAAAAAAAAAACGACTGACATTTGTAAAAGACTTCAAGCTCAGGATGGTGATGAGACCCTTTAACTGCAGTAAGACACATGAATGGTGCAAACTTTTTTTTTTTTTTTTAAAGAAGGCCGTATGTCCATGAATGATGATGATAATTCCGGTCGAGGTCGCTCATCATTCATGAACTGGACTTGTACCTGGTCAAAATGGTCAGCTGATTAGCGGAAGAGACGCATCTGTCTGTGGGAACTGTACACACAATCATTCATCAACACCTCTTGCAAGTTACAGGAACTCGGCCGGGAGTTATTGCTACATCACCAGTACAGTCTTGACCTCGCTCCAAGCCATTTCCACATGTTTGGTGCATTAAAGGAGTTCCTGGGAGGCCAGCGTTTCAGACTTGATCCCGGCAGTCCGAGCGTGGCTCCGGCGTACTGAGAAAGTATTCAAGCGTTAGTGAAATAAGGGAGTTATTATTGTCATAACTGTGTTCTGAAATTCAAAATTCCCGGTTTGACTTGAACACCCATATAACAATAAAATAAAGGATTGTGGAATTAAAAAATAGAATATAATGGGAAAGAACAGAATAGAATAGAATAAAATGAACAGAATAGGACAGAACAACTGATTTTATGAACCATAAGAGAAAGTTACAGAATAGAACAGAACAGAATAGAATAAAAGAGAACAGTGGAGAATTGAGCACAGAACAGATAACCAGCTGGTTGGAGAGTTGCATTGAGAGCAGGACAGACAGAAATAAGGCGCTTGGATTGGTTTCTGGGCTCATTAAAAGAAATAAAGTTACCAAAGGAATCTAAAAATTCAAGTGTCAAACTGTAAAACCTCAACGCATCATGTTAAAACTTGTGTCTTTTACCCTGCAGGTTTTATATTTGGCTGAAGATGTAGACAGACGTGAACTGGTTTGGGTTTGAAAGCAGGTTTAAGCTGAAGCACCGACACCAGCATTATTCCTTCAGAGTTCTTCTTTCATCCTACAGAAAATATTTTAGAGATGATCTACTGCTCATTTAACAGGCTGTTAGTCCAGAAAATAATGCAACATCTGTGTAAAACAGACTGCGCACCTTAGGACTGTAATTTCGCAGGTCAGAAAATGAGTACCTTTAAAATTCCAGACGTCCAGAGATGCACGTGAACTCTGTGGTATTTGAGGCCTCCTCGATTTAGGGCAAAAAGTCCCACTAAAGTTTGAGTTTAAAAAAACAACAACAACAAGCTATTTGAAGAGAAGGAGAAGTCGCTGCTGGAGCTCCTACACATAATCAGTTTGGCTCTCGGTCTCTCTCGCCGCTCGCGATAATCAGTCGATGTGATTGGGGATGTAGAAAGCGCTCCTCGACCTACATTCTTCTCGTGATTAGGGTTGTTATCAGGTCAGAAATGATCCCTTCATGGTTTGATGTGTCGTATATCCACTTATAAAAGGTTTGGGTCCAAAGTCGTCAGATGTTGAATGGCTTATTTATCATGTGGCGACACCTCTGTTGATGACTCCACTGTAAGTGCTGTATTATAGACCACAAGATCGCTTTGTAGATTCGACATTGGAGTTGGTGTAGCAGGTTTTTAAAAACACGCGACATGCAAACAGGATGCTCAATGTCTGGATCTACATGCACAAATCTCAGGGTGTTACTGTGCGCTGGTGACCAGCACCACACACTTTATACTCCGGGGAACAAATCGTCTTAAAGCATTGCCAGTGTAATGCATGTGTAATGCCGTTTGGTGCAAATGTGTCGCTTGGGCGCCGACCTATTTAAACCTTCCTTATCAGTTTTGTATCAAAAAATTTAAAGGAAAAATGTAAATACTCTGACTATATTGAATTTTATTCGCTCTTTATTCCACAGTGCCGTTTGATGTGTTTGATATTAAGAAATTAACAATAAAATCCTCAGTAAATGACAAAACCTTTATTTTTCTTATTGATAAAATAATATAATAATTATAATAATAATATTATTAATAATAATATTATTATTAATAAAAAATTTATTATATGACAGAACAACTAAATTTATATTATTTAATTATAGTATTTTATTAATATATATATATATATATATATATATATATATATAATTTCATATATTAAATGCCATTTTATGAATTATACTTTATTGTAAAGGGTTAAAACTGATAAATAATTATTAACACATTACATAAGATTTACACAATATTTGAAACATATGCTACTGCACTGCTGAATTCAGCTTTTATTTATTTATTTATTCATTCATATTTTGTAATTGTATTAATAAAAATATATGTTACTTAATACAGAATGTTTAAAATGCATTAAATAAATGTAACACATTAATATGTATTTTTTATAAACTTTATTTTGTATTGGAATTATTTTATTTAATGTATTTTTATTTATGTACTTAAATTGCACTTATTTATTTAATTATATTTATTTATTCATTCATTCCCTCATTCATTTGTTCGTTTATTTTATTCTTGTATTTATTTAATTGTATTTATTGTATTTTATATATTTATTGTACTTTTATATATTTATATTTTATTTACAGTATTTATAGACGCTTTAAAAAAATGTAAGCACTTTTAACAATGGACACGTCACAAAGGAGCTTTACAGAAACCTGGGTATAAAATTTAAATGAATATTTTTTTTATTTGTCCCTCACAAACCAGCCAAAGATGGCGGTGGTGATGGAGAAACTCCCTGAGACGACATGAGGAAGAAACCTCGAGAAGAACCAGACTGAATAAAAAGAGCTCATCCTCAGATGGGTGAAACTAAAAAGTGTGATTGTAAATGAATTTTCAGTAAATTACAATAAATTATAAACTCTCATTGGTCAGAAGGTGATTTTCATTCAAGTGTTTAGTTGTTGATATTCTGCAAAAGGACGTTTATTTAACATTTGTGGAAGGAGACTCCAGTGTCGGTGCTTTGTAACAGTTTCTCTGTAATTACGAGAGAGAGAGAGAGAGAGAGAGAGAGAGAGAGAGAGAATGTTGAGACACTGTGGGAGGAATGTGTTTTATCATAAATCATGACTTTTGTGACTTCTTCACCACTTTAAATAACTAGAAATGGATTTTTTTTTTTACAAAATAAATGATGGGTCTTTCTTTTAAAAAATTTACCTCCTGGCAAAGTGTTGAGTTACAGTATAAAACTTTCTGACATGCTGTCTTTAAAAGAAAAAGATAAATGCTGAGGGGGGAGTAATGTCCATCTACACGATTCCACACTGTTGTTGATTCATTTTCTATTTCTTATTATTTATTAGTCCTAATAAAATGCAGCCTGTGACGATGCGGTTCAGCGGGAGCGTGTTGATGCTGGTGCTGAGGTTTGTGAGCCACAGATCCTGAGTCGTAAAAAGAAGAACTGAAAAAGCTGCAAAATCCCCATATCTGGTCTGGAAGTATTTACTGAAATCATTATCCCTCTTAATCAGCAGTGAGCTTTCCACAGAACCCATCATCAGCTGCCTCTCTCACTCATTCTCCATCAACTAATGTGTGTGCTTTAAAGGTCAAAAGGTCAGAGTTCAATGTCTTTAGCTGTATATTTAAGCCGTCACTGGATCCTTGTGAATGTTACAAATGTACTTCACTAAAAAAAAAACACAACACACTTCCAGTTTTACAAATTTAAAACACACACCTTTTGTCCAAAACCTCTTCAGGATGGAAAGAGCTCGTATCTAAATCCAAAGCTCGCAAAACACGCCTTCGAGCTGAGAACCTCAATCCAACGCTGCCTGCACTCACTGACCTCGATGTTCAGAAAGAATTCCACAGCGCAGAAGCCGAGACATGCCATCCATTATCAAGCTGACTTTTAACCCCCCCCAAACACACACACACACTGATGCGTACACAGTGTCCCAATACCTGTCAAGGCCAAATAAGACGCACCATCGTACGCATTGATCTAGGAAATCTCGGAAAGTGATAGTGAAGGACGTGATAAAGCAGAAAAAAGCAGAAAAAAGCCAAGTCGGGGAAAAGAATCGAACCAGGACAGCAGCCATCGACGCAGAAATAGACTTAAAAGTGCCATAAACATGACTTCTGTATACTGTATAAAGCAACAAAGATTTTCTGATCACAAGCACTTTTATAAACTTAGATGCATGAATAAGAAGCCGGACAGGTTAGAGGTTACTACAGGTTACAGTATAAACCACATCCTGATGGCTTACAAGGTGTTGATTCATTTTCCTTCAAAGCAGCCTTCATTATTATACACCTTTTTACTTATAACTAAATATAGGAAACAAGATTTATTAACAATTTCTTAAAGGTCTAAAAGGGGTCTCCAGCAATGTTCGTTTTTTTTGTCTTTAGGATAAAGGACTTTGCAGTTTCTTGGAAATACGTCAATATGTTTGTCTGTCTTATCAATTTCATGAGAAAAAGAAAAAAAGGAAGTTGGCAAGGTTTATTATAGCTGCTATAATATACTTATTAATAGGACTTCCTATCGAGGCCGTTCCACAACTTTAATCGTAACTACAGGGGAAGTTAAAGTCAAACCTGTGATGAAATTTCTGGTGAATGATGACGTGCGACCGATTGAAATTTAACAAGACTCCAAGCACAGTACGGTGATGAGACTCTAAGCCGCAGTGAAACATCTGAATGGTGCAAACGTTGTAAAGAAGTCCGTAAGTCCATGAATGACAAGGTTTTCCATTAGTGTGGAGGACACTTGAGTTCTTCCACGCCAAACCCACGGCACATCATGTCTTCAGTGCTCGATTTGTGCACTGGGAACAGGTTTGTGCCTCTTTATTCCAGACACAAAGTCGTAATGATCCACAATACAAAGACATCATGATCTTCAAGACTTCTCTCAATGCTTTTATCTCTGAACTAAACTTCTGTCCGCTGTTGAGTTTTGTTAAGCGTGCCACTTATGGAAAAAAGCAGTAAATTAATACTATGAGGGGCGTTCGAGTCAAACCGGGACTTGTGATGAAATGTCTGGTGAATGAAGGCGTGAACCCATTGACATTCAAGCACAGTACGGTGATGAGACTCTTCGCCGCAGTAAAACATTTGAATGGATCCTGGCTGAGGTGGCTCGGAGCGCACTGCAGTCGTTCCTGTTGAAATTCAGCGAGTGAAACACCTGATCCTTAAAAAAAACCACAGATAACTTGTCATCAACTTGCGGAAGAGTCTGTGTGAACTATACACACAATCATTCACCAAAACCACTTGCACATTACAGGAATTCGCCACATCCCTTGGAACAGTCCTGTCCTCGCTCCAAGCCATTTCCACATGTTTGGGCCATTAAAGGAGTTCCTGGGAGGCCAGTGTTTCAGACATGAATCAGACAGGAGATCTGATTGTGGCTCCAGCGTACCAAGAAAACTTTCTATCTTGATAGGGTTTTAAACTTTTATAACTGTGTTCTGTTATTCTGCACAATCAAAAGTCTTGGTTTGACCTGAACGCCCCTCGGATAAAAAATAAATAAATTAATTAATTAATGTATGACAAAATTTTTTAGTAATACTTGTTGGCAAATTGCTTTGGTATGAATATGAATAAATGCCTTAATTACCGTGTTATTACTTAAGCTCTGTTTATATAAGCCTTCAATTCCATGTTATAAGGTCATATTCTAAACCTGAATATGTATTAAATGGAATAAATATTGACGAATCTGGCAAACATCTATTACAGCAGTTAATGTGCTTAGTTAGATTACTTTAAGATTTCCTCAGTTAACACAACATTAATTATAAAATGAACTACTGTTTTACATATAAAGCAACGCATAGATGAGGGTCAAAGGTTGGCTGAACGGATCAAACCATTGAACGCAGCAGAGCTTTACGATTAAAGGTCAGATGCACTAAACTGTTTATCTGAGGCTACACGAACTCCTCTGCAGCAGAGGCAAGTATTGGTTTTATTTTCCTGGGAAGGTCTTCATGAGAGACAGTTTCATCATGGAGCTCGATGGGTTTTGCAAATGCACTTGACACAATACTGTTCTTGCAAGAACTGTTCCAGAACAGCTGGCCTTCATGTCTTAAAATAACAACAACGGACTGTAATGAAATCTTAAGTATTGTTATAGAGTGAAGAAAATAAATAACTAATTATAATGAAAATAAAAATAATAATAATAATTAGACAACGTGTCCAAAGTTTTGCCTGGTACTGTACATCAGTAAATTAAAAATGTATGTGTACTGCTACATTACTTTTATACAACTTTCATAAAATAACAAATAGATAAAGATATTCTGTAATATAATGGGACATATGGAAGGTTTACTCTTTTTATACCACAGTAATCTCTTAACTTAACATTAATTTACATCATGTCAATGTAATAAACAGGATGTCATGTCAAACACTTGTTTGTTATTTGTAATTATATTTCATGTTTGGGAACGTCTGTGATAAATAGCACGATTTTAAATCTAATTATTGGTCGTCTTAGATGTACAGTGCCATTAAAAAGTATTTGCCCCCTTTATGATTTTTACATATTTTTTTTATCTTTAACTACATACTGTAGTTCTTGTGGGAATGTGTCGCACACAAATGAAAACAATATTTTGTTTTGTTTTTTTACAAATATATACATTAAATTGTCAGGACGCACATGAAGAATTATCACCGCAGAGGTAAAGTCCGAACTTAAATCTGATTGAAATCCTTAAACAGGCCGTTCATGATAGAAAACCCTCCAATGTGGCTGAATTAAATCAATTCTGCAAAGAAGTTCCAGAAATTTCTCCACAGTGATGCGAAAGCTTGATTGTCGTTATTGCCGCCGAGGGTAGAACAATCAGTTATTAGGTTTAGGGGGCAATTACTTTTTCACATAGGGTCAGGCAAATTGCACAGCTTTTTTTTCCCCCCTTAAAAAATTAAATCATGATCAACTGTATTTTGTATTTACAGTGAAACCTCGGATAGCGAGTAACGCGGTTTGCGAGTGTTTCGCAAGACGAGCAAAGATTTTAATGAATTTTGACTTGGAAAATGAACAAGTCTTGGTTTACGAGTACCGAGTATTATGTATCACGCATGCGCTTCTTGTTTTGACGCCGAGTGTCACATGATCACAACTGAGCCAACAGTTTTTCTCTCTCTTGTGCTGCGGAATTGTGGTTAATCATCTCCCCTCCTGGGTCTTAGTGCTCGTCTCGTCTGGTATAATCAACATCCGTGCACGTGTGTACTGTTTACTATAACACTGTGACCACGTGTGTGTGTGTGTGTGTGTGTGTAAAACATTTTATTTTGTGTTTGTAAGCGCGTGTACTGTTTCTTATAACACACACGTGTGCGTGCGTGTAACCCAAAAGAAAGTCTCATTAGAAGGTTAAAAATCCATTTTTTCCCTCAGCCTCGTTATGTGTGCGTTATGTGTGTATGTGTGCATGCGTAACTTGACACCGTGCCAGGTCACACACAGTCTCTCTCTCGCCTTTTTTTGTTACTGTGTGTGTGTGTTTGCGTGTGTGTGTGAAGCAGTGCTATAAATGGTATAACAGTGCTATAAGCATTTCACTGCATATCATACTGTGTATGGTTTTGTACATGACAAATTAATTTAGAATTTAATATTAAAATTTGTTCGATCATCTAAATATTTTAAGTGTGACAAATATGTAAAAAAATATATTTATAAATCAGGAAAGGGACAAATATTTTGTTACAGCACTGTATGCACACTCTCCTGTACAACTTCCTGTGAATTAGCTGCTACTATAGAAATAATCCTGTTTTTAGTAAACGTGCATTAACAATTTGTGCTGCAGAACTACTCTCGGAGCTGCTGTTATAAGAACCTAATCTACAAATTTGACCTATAAATTTAACATTTTGCAATTCTGCTCATGTGACCGCATCAGCAGGTAAAATATACTGAACTCTGGACTCGTGATTACACAAGACTCGGAATTTATCATCCCTGAATTATCTGTGTCGCAATATTACAGAAAATGTTTCCCAGGTGAAGATGCAGAATGTCCTCGGATTTCCCTGGAACAGATTAAACAAAACCCTGGCACTGATTTGCTGTAGTAAAGGTTTTATCAGAGCCTCTCGCACATGAGTGTACATGAGTTGTGTACTCAGAGATGCAATCCACCTGACTTTTGACCTGATTGTAAATCTTAACCACGTGACAAGCTGATTGGCGGATGGCCAAGGAGTGACGTCATTAAGTTGCGACGTCAATGGACGTCCTGATAATGCAGCGAGGTGAGGAATTTGGAACTTCTATCTATATATCTATCTATATAACTATCTATTTATCTATCTATATATCTATCTTTCGATCTATCTATATAACTATCTATTTATCTATCTATTACCTTTGACCGCCCAAACAAATAAAAATAACTTTATTATAATAACTTAAATTATGATTTAAAAAATTTATACATATATTATCGTTATATTTCAGTAGTCACTCATTTTCAGAAAAACAATAAAACAATACCTAGTTAAAATATCTTTGTTAATCTAGCTAAAAATGTTTAAAACAGCTAAGCTAACACAGCACAACGTAGCTATGACCTCTAAAGCAGTTCCAAGACCGAATACCAAACGCATCCCCGGTTATATAAAGTGCGCTAGAAATGCTGCATACCGCACTGCTTATTTGCGCCCTAAATAGGACACTTGTGTAGTGTTTCATGCAGCCGTTTGGGACACAGCCGTTATTTTTCTCACTCGTTCCATCCGCGCATGCGCGACTCATCGCTGCACCGGAGCGGAAGCTCACCATTTCGATGATCTTGGTTTTCTTGCCAGCTCTTTTCTTCTTGGCGACAATATACTGAGCGAGGACGACTCCTCCAAAGAGTGCACACAGACTCGCACTAGCCACCGCCCCGACTTTAACCACGGCGGTTTTATCCATACCCTGGTGTCAGTGTTCTTTTATAGAGGAATCATCTACGCTGCTTCTGCTTCTTCTTCTTCTTCCTGCGTTCACATGGCCACGCCCATGTGAACCTGCACTCGGTCCAACACGCGGCCTAGCTTTTCACTAAAGCTAATTTTCTTTCTTTTTTTTTTTAAAGAAGCCGTCCTGATTAAAGTGCTTTTATTTTCAAACGTGCATAAATATTTGTGTAAATCTTAGAACCTGATTTAGCTTCATCTTCTCATTATAATTTTTTTTGTCACCACCTACATTTTGAAAATGGTATGGACCGTATCCATCCATGTCGCCATGGAAACCCGTTAGAACCGGGCCACAAACAAAACAAGCAGATAAAAACTTGAAAATAACAACAACAACAATAATACAAATAAATCACAGTATATATGTTTTGTATAATAAAACGTGCTACATTATAATAATTTGGTCATTCTACAGAAAAAGGTGGAATTTGGGTGATAAAAATTCTTCTTTCCCTCCTAGAACTTCTTACGAATGTCCAGCATCATGGATTTTCACGTTAAGAACTGAACGTTTGCAAGTAATTTCCCTCAGGGTACAAAGCATTTTGGATACTATAGCATTTGGCATTAGGTAATTAAGTATTAACAACAACAGTCAGTTGTCATTTTAAGACATGAAGGTCAGCTGTTCTGGAATGGAACAGTTTTTGCAAGAACAGTATTGTGTCAAGTGCATTTGCAAAACCCATCGAGCTCCATGATGAAACTGTCTCTCATGAAGACCTTCCCAGCAAAGCAAGACCAAAACTTACCTCCAGCAGATCTCTGACCAATCAAGCACTCATGTATTGCCCTGGACAAACAAATCTCATTCACAGAGTCCCCACCTGGAACCCAAAGGATCTGCCACTAACGTCCTGGTGCCAGACACCACGGCATGTCAAACGCTATCCAGATGAATTAAACCTTTTTGGAAAAATCCAATTGAAGTAGAGTGAAACAATTAAGGATAAAATAAAAGTGACTTTCTGGCAGTTCCTAGTAATTGAACTAACTAAATAACCTTAATGACTGAGGTACAGTAAGCTTAAAATACAAAGCATTCAATTATTGTCAATATAGTCTACTAAGTTAACTTCATTCTTCTTTTTTCTACTTCATCTTCTTCTTCTTATTATTATTATTATGGTTTGATTATTTAACATCTTAATGATTGCATATCAGACCAAATAATTTGTCAACCTTATTCTTTATTGAGGTAAATGACAATCAGTTCTTCAGTAGTTTAAATACAAAGCCATCAGAAGTCCTAAAACTTTAATTGCACTCTGAATAATAAAACTGACTGCTATTCTGAGTATAGCACTTTTTTTCTACAGACATTGCAGACATTATAAGTATACATACAGTAGATGACAAGAACAAACCTTTCAGTAAAAATACTTTCATGTAGTAACATTATAATAATGCAAAATAACGCAGGGTAGAATAGTGCAAGTTGTTCCAGTTACATGAAAAACAATTGGTCACAATAACATGAATTGGAGTCCATCATGTGACTTTCCAGGCGTCCATCAAACCTGCAACATGAACAAAAGTAAGAGCAAAATTACTGCATAAAGAAGTTGATTTGTTAATGTGATAAAAATATCCTGTTTGTTTCAATACCTACAAAAATGATATAATTACAAAAATAACTTTAATAAACTGTGTTTTGCTGCACAAGGAATCTGGCTTTTTTCCCCCTTATTTCTAAGCTCCTGTTTAATTTTCTGCCTCAGAGCTTTTTACATGCATCACTCAGCATCACAGCTGTTCTAACAATCATTAGTTACACTAACTGTCTTTGTACTGGAAAGAGGAGAGAGCAGCTACCTGTCAAAAACCACATTCAGAACTAGACAAAGCTTCTAACACTAAGGCTGAATCCCAAATCTACTGGTTTAATTGAGGGATTGTACACCCTACATAGCGCACTAGATTTCCGTTTAAAGCTATGAGTCCCAGAAGTTAACTCGGATTTAAGAATTGTAAAGCAGAATGAGTGACAATATAAAGTAAATCTTTCTCAGTGGTTTATTCTCCTCACCTACGGGCTACACAGTACTGTTGAGAATTTAAAGCTACTTTTACCCCTGTTAATTACACTGACTTCTAGTCTTAAGCACCACCACTCATGGAAGGACATGTGATATTCAGTACAACAGCACTCCCTCTCCTGTGATATTGCTGAAACAGACATTGCCAAGTGGACAGCAGGGGGTGCTAAAATGACAATCTTTAAAAAAAAAAAAAAACACTAAATATTATGTTAATATAAAACTATTAATTAAAGGTAAATTATGATTTACAGAATTTAAGTTGTGTTTAATATCTATGCAATGTAATGTAAAAAATATTTTTAATTTCTTCATTTTATAGACTCACATGGTTTGTGTTTGAACAATTTCTGTGTCCTCGTAGACCACCTCTTCTAAAACATCCACTTCGACACCCACCACCAATGCATTTCCCACTAAACAGCAAAAAAATGCAATCAAAACACATATTGAGAATATACAACACATTTGACATATTTATACAACAGCATCGTAAATATAGTCAAAGATTTTATGGTATTAAATGTGTTTGAGGTGTCTGTACATTCTTTTATTATTTATCATTATTTATTAATATCATTATCCATAATATGTATTATTTATCTTGTATTATTTACACACCATTACAACATGGAGGAGGTAAAGATGGCCACTGGTTGCTACTCCATCCTGAATCTACGGCCCTGCGTGGACATAAAGGGTCTTCGCTCTGTTCTGCCTCTTCACTCATACTTCGAGGATGAGATGTTTCAGGGTTGAGTTCTCTGCCATCACATGTGTCCATGTGGACTCTGTGGACATGGTAATGATGGTGACACATTTCTCCAAAATCACTTCCAGAATCATTCCAGCAGGAATCAGTCTCATCCTGAATGTACGCATGGGGGAGCTCACTGTCTCCTGGAGGAAAAGATACACAAGGAGGGGAAATTAATCCTATATCTAAAGTATAGATCTGTTCTAGTGGATGTTTATTAAACGGATTAGATTAGATTTGTATATTAGATACCCCTGCATATAAAAAAATCTTATATTTATTATTATTATTTTTTAGAATTTCTAAAATTGAAAACAGAATTTTCTCCCTCACATTAAAAATACCAAATAATGTAATGTTTAAAGGTTTATTCCTCAGTGATTAAACACTGAATATACTACTCTGCAATGTAATAGTTATTGCAAAGACAAATTACAAATTAAAATATAAAATCACTAAATTAAAAGTCTCTTTAAATTTTAGATTTTAATTGAAAATGATTAGAAGTTACTGTATAACATATTTTGCTCATATGTATTTGTAAATCATAAATTGACATATCAAATAAAAAGAAATGTCAGCTTTCTTTTGGTTAAAATAGTTTCTGCCAAAGAGCCTGAAAGAAGACTTTCTTCTATTAATAAACTCTTGAAGAATAGTTCTCCAGGATTTCTGAAGGATTTTCCCCCCCTCATTTTTGTCAAGTTTTTAAATCTATCATTTTCAGTCCAGTCCCTGCATCTGAGCAGTTTCAGAGGAATGTTTTTCATTTTGTTAAGGCGCACAGAAAGAGGTCCAGATGATGACAGATGATCAGGCCAGTGATGCTGATGCTGATGCTGAGTGGTTGGAACAGACGAGAGGGAACATGAGGTCGCTGCTATTTTTAAATTGCATCTTTTTAAGCACTTTGCAACGTGTCGCAGTAAAGCATTCATTCCTACTTCTTTAATCTACATCATTTAAATTAAGCATAAAATCTAAAAAGGGATAAAAAATAAAACTTTTCTCAAAATTTAAAGCTAAAAAATGAATTAAGTAAGCTTTCATCACGTGATACCAATACTGTAGACATTTACAGTCAGTGCTAAAGGAATTTCTGATGGAATAAGGGATTTCATTAAAGCAATACATTTTAGTGCAAGAAAGATCAGAAAAGATAAAAAAGGTAATAGAAAAATGTAGGATGAAGAGGATGGAGGGCTGCTTTGTTGCAGGATGACGTTATCCTGTGTGTGCCAGCGGGCATGCTGACATCGTGTATGGCACGGCACTGCTAGTTTTCCGCTCGTGTTGGCAGGCAGGCAAATTGTGGAATTACAAATCACCAACTGACTATGGAACTCAGTAGAAAAATATATTTCAAATAAAATAAAAACATAAAGAATGTGTAATAAACAGAACAGAAACAACACACACATATACATACATCATAGGCCAAAACTAAACTGTCATAATCCAGTTAAATGCAAAAAACATAAGAAAAAAGTGACGGCAATAAAAAACAAAAACACTATTTTTTAGCATCACATAAAAAAATTATACACAATTCTAAATATCACACTCATGCCTTACCTGTGCAATAACACACAGTCGGACATTCTCGCAGCCCCGGGACTTTGCTGTCCTCCTTCTGTTGCTGCCTTGATGAATCATACTCAAATCTGCCGTGATGCTTTCTGAAACGATCCCAGCAGATCTGCTGTCTATCTGACAGAGAACAGCACCGGTCTTGGTGATGCATCTCTCCACACTTGGATTGATTAGCAATGATCGTCTGCTCCATCCCTTTACAAGTTGGTCAAATCAGAGTGCCGTGTGTGTCTGATCTGTGTGTGAGCCTCCCACGTTATTCAGTATCCTATTCAGATAGGATG
The DNA here is from genome assembly GCA_030014305.1 of Clarias laeviceps. Lineage (NCBI taxonomy): Eukaryota > Metazoa > Chordata > Actinopteri > Siluriformes > Clariidae > Clarias > Clarias laeviceps. Next base: position 4,416,654 of record JAQMYJ010000018.1, on the reverse strand, counting down.
TGAGGTCATGGGCGTCCCCACTCCTCCACCTTAAACTGTTATGGAAGCCTGGTACATCACCCTTGATACAGATTCAGTTAAAACCGGTGGGGAAAATCTCTGGACATATTTCTAGAAATGATAATGTTTATTATTCTGTTTGTCTTAAATCAGGCAAATGGTTACAAATGTCCATAAACTGTTAGGGAATTAATTAAATGTGAAATATTTAATAATCCTTACTGAAAAATGGCACAAGTGGATTTTGCGACGATATGATGATCATTACACTGGCAAAGAAATCTCCAAGGATCACCAGTGAAGATGTGCAAATGGCAAAGATGGCAGGGTTTTGCACTCAATGCCTCCACTACCTCCATGCCAACAGACTATATGAATGGCTAGATGCAAAGAAAGCAAGTTCTATAAAGACATACTGCAGGCCTGCTTTATTTCCTACTCAGTGATCAGTACCTGACCTCAATAATGTATTTATAAATCCACACATCCATTTTCAAAAGTCTAGTGTAGAGGCTTCCCAGAGGAGTGAAAGTTATTATAACAGGAAAGGGGAAATAAACTGGAATGGGATGTTCAACTAAGATCGAACTGAACTGAAATGCTTGAAGTTATTATAATTATGTCCTTTTTTATTTATTTTTGGAAATACAAACTTAAGCACTGTTCCTGTAAATCATTATAGCCTAAAATGTTTGTTATTATTATTATTATTATATCTGTATCAGTTATCATGTAACTGTCCTCAATTGCAGGTTATTTATAAAATTGTTGGAGGATAAGCTCTGTCTTATCTTAGAGCCATCAGGATGAAAGAGAAATTAGGAATTGAAGTAAATAAGTTTGTTTTTGGACCAAGAGGGATTGACTGGTGTTATGAGCTGTGTCAAGTGTGAGGTTTTTAATATGGTTTGTCAGTTTGGACACCAGGCATAACAGCAAGCCTTTAAGAAAAAGCAATGACACCTAGAGAACATCACTACTGGGTTAGAGTTCTTGTCCTCAATCTGGCAAAAGAAGTAAGAAAATCTCAATGGATGCTTACCATCTACTACACATGACAAAAATATTCCTTATATTTCTTAAAGGAATTTAAAATGCTTTGTGTCAAAGAAATTTATGAGGAAATCATATTAACACCAATACAAATCGTCTGTGGCATGGCCTGATATTTAGGGGGTGAAAATGTACTGTATTTTAATATATTTTATTCAACCATGCTGAGATGACACAATATGTGTTTCAAATACTGTATCATAGTGTCCTACATATGCCTCAACATTTAGACTCAAGAATAAGATACGTATTTGAATAAGATATGAAATAAGGATATGTGAAATAAGGAGAATCACAAAATTAGAAAATAAACCCATCCGCTTTATGTGAGGACAAATCACTATTGTTTGTGTAACTTGCAATTGTAGCAACATCTAATTAAAGTATACAATCAAGCAGTTCAGTAAAAGACCCATCAATAGAGCTGTACGGTTGAATTTACTTTCCATCACTACCACAAGCCCAAACCACACATAACCACTGGACAAAGGGGTTCGGAACAACAGGGTTTGAAAAAAAAAAAAGAACAAAAGGGGTTTGTTGCGAGAACCCACAAGTAAAAGAGTGCTGTGGTTTACAGAAAACAAGCCAGAGCATTTTCATTTTGCATGGAAAAATATCAGATCAACCAAGTAGACCACAAACTGTTAAAATGAAGATTAGTGCTGAAAGATGATGAATGATTTAACTGCATGCCTAAATCACGTAGATATATTTCATGTGTTTTTTTTTCGACCTTCTGTCTCTGTACATCACCACAATGGATTTACAATAAAGCAATCAGACCTGAAGTGTCAAAATTCAACTTAGATTCATGAGGCTTAGCAAAAATATTACACTCACTACAGCATTTAATTAATTAATTAATTAATTAATACTCAGTCCTTCCATTATTACAGGCTAAAAATTAGTTTTGATAACTGAATAATGAGCACTTTGATGGCCACCTGAGATGTGTTTGTTTAAGTGATAATTGATTTCGAGTGTTGTATTTGCGTTTAGTAGCCGTTTCGTGCTCAGGAGTTTGAAGGCCACAGGAGACAACTAATAATAATGGATAATCACAGAATTGATTTCTCGATTAAGGAACACTTTGCAACATCTAGAAAGGTGAAGAACACTGGGGGAAATATCATTGTCAAAGTGTACAATAAATAGTTGCCTTCATCAATAAAATTGCAGAGGGTTGACCTTAAGATGTGAACCAGATATAATGCTTAAGAAGATCGGATTTTTATAAAGAGAAATAGAGATCAAACCGTTTTTCATTCAAGTTTTTTCTAAAATTAGAAAACAGTTTTTGCTTGTGTTAGTTTGTCCTATTAGATTTGAGCCTTTGAAAATGGACGGATGTTGAAAAAGAGCTGTAATTCTTAAACTATGAATGCCCATACTCCTAATTAAACCCTCTGAATTAAAGCTAAATATCTACACGTCAATCACATACATAAGTACTGTATATGTCATAAATGTATAGGATACGATATAAAACATCATACATTTTGTATTCAATATTGTTTGTCCAACAACTATGACTAATTTATTTATATGATTTATTTATATTAATTATTATTATTATTATTATTAGTATTAGTAGTAGTAGTACTGTGGTGGTAGTAGTACTTTCTACTGACTCAGCACACTAGTGTTAAGTTGCTATCATTTACATCCTTGTTTTTTAATCTTTTTGGTTTGGTATATGAACTCAATAATTAATATAAAAATGAATATAAAAAAATCATATATATAGCTCTGGGAAAAAAAATAAGAGACCACTGCAAAATAATCAGGTTTTTATGTTTTTTACAGGTACTTGTATTGGTGAGGTGAACAGTTTTCTTTATTATTTTTTTTTTTTGTGAACTGCTGATGTTTATATATTTATCCTAAATTTAAAATATTTTGTTAAATATCTGTTGTTATTAAGAGTGTATATTTAATGGAAATGACATCACAACACATCAAAATAATCCAAGATCATGCAATATTTGCAGAAATTCAATAACTAATAAAACAAAATGCAAATAATTTATAAATAAGTTGTGTTAATGCTTTGGCTAAATAACATTTAAAAAAATCTGTACTTGATGGAATAACCCTGATTTGCAATTACAGCTTTCATGTGTTTTGGCTCTCCAACAGTTTTTCACATTGCTGTTGGGTAACTTTATACCACTCTTTTTGCAAAAACGCAAACACCCTAACTTTGCTTGATGGTTTAGGCCATCCATCCTCCTCTTGAACTGCATTGGTCTCTCTCTCTCTCTCTCTCTCTCTCTCTCTCTCTCTCTCTCTCTCCATATATATATATAGTATATAATAATGTATATATACACTACCGTTCAAAAGTTAGAACACTTTCTAACTCCATGATGGTTCCTGATTTTTATTTCTTTCTACATTGTAAAGGAAGCTGAAAGCGTCCAAAAAATGCATTAATCTCC
>JAQMYJ010000018.1:4347543-4398200 GCA_030014305.1 Clarias laeviceps | reverse complement strand
GCATTTAAAGGAGCATGTACTGAAATAGGTTGCTGAGAACAGAGCTACTTTTTACCAGGTAAAAGTAGTGTTTTTTTACACAACCATTGAGAATTTTTAATTAAAGTCTATTACAAACATTTCATTAGGAACCTAAAGAATCATATTAACTTATGAAAAATGGGACTGTATGACCCCTTTAAGGCTACACAGCTGTTCTCCCCGCGCAGGTTCGAATCCTGCCGACTACGGATCACTTTATTCTTTTGAGTATATTATCATCACTCAACAGGGTATTTACAGAAAGTTTAACACACAAGATGTGTTAGAAAAATATAGTTGCTTTGCACCGATCATAATCTCAGTCTACCTTCAAGTTCTCCTTATGTTGTGAGATATGCTCTTGAAAGCAGTTTCTGGAAAGAAATTTAATACAGTATCTGTCAGATTTTGGAAAGGATACGAAATGAGAAGAAGAAATAGAGAAGTTACAGAACAGTGTATGTGTATCAGATTTAACTGAGCGGACAGATACTTGAAAAAAAAAAGAAACCAAGGTGATGGCTGAAACTACTTAATCTGGGTGAAGAAAGGTGTGGTGGACACTTCTAGTCTACTTAATAAAAGTACAATAAAGTTGCCTGTAGCTTGACTTTTATATTGTCAGTTTTAAACTAAGCACATTTAGTTATCCAAATAAAAAAAAAGATTTGCATTTGTTTAACTTATAGAACATTGCTGGCACTTTGCAAGTAAATCGAGCAGGTTAGTGTTAAAATTTGTGCACAATGAAATATTTTCCAAAAACCGTCAGATATTGAAACTCGAATCCAGCAACACCTATTACATTCCATGGACAGACTGAGAAGGCGATAATAACAGATTCTGTGTGTTAAACCTAGCACAAGTGGCATGTGGGGTTATAATATTCTGTATTGAAAGGACAAACAGAAAGTGACCCGTAGTCGGCAGGATTCGAACCTGCGCGGGGAGACCCCAATGGATTTCTAGTCCATCGCCTTAACCACTCGGCCACGACTACTGCAGGAGCGACCAACCCCACCTACTATACGAGCTTCAGTTAAACAGATAGTGACACTGTTTAATATCTAAGCACGTTTATTTCAATGTTAAATATATTTATGTTTAGCTTGTTATTTTCTACACAACAATGGAGAAAGAAAAGTAAAGGGTAAAAAGTGTTACAGCAATGCTGTAATGACGTGTTTAATTAAAAATAGTTACTCTTATTTGAGGTTAGGGGTAAATTCAAATTTTACATTTTTGTTCTTTGTTTTTTTTAATACTTTCAGTAACCGCTCATTATTTAACAAATATTTATGACTAAAACCATATAATTTAAGTCAAGAACAAATAGAAAGCTTGCTTTGTGCAAAATAAATTAAACAACAGCTCCGCCTTGTGGACATTTATGATAAAGCACTAATTGTAATCCCCCTCTGGTTATTTAACTAGGTTAACAACTGTTGATATTATATTACACCTAGTCTGTTTATTGAAAGCACAATGCAGACTCATAAATACAGTGGAACCTTGGATTGCAAATAACTTTGTCTGTTTTGCAAGACGAGCAAAATTTTTAAAATAATTTTAACTTCAAATTTAAATTTTATTTGTCACATACACAGTATGATATGCAGTGAAATGCTTATACGACCGCCTGTGACCTTAAAAACAATTAACAAGAAATAAGAGAAATAGAAAAGAAGTCAGAAATAAATAGCTTAACTATAAGTAAACAAGCTATAACTTGATAAACGAGTGGTCTTAAAAGACGAGTAGCACGCATACGCTTTGTCCTATGATCACAACTGAGCCAATGGTTCCTATCTCTCGCGCTCTGTGGGTTTGTGGGTAATTATCTCCCATGCTCAGTCTCAGTGTGTGTGCGTCACTCGTACAGTCAACATCTGTGCGCGCGTGTACTGTTTACTGTGTGTGTATATGTGTGTGTGTGCGAAGATAAAGCATTTTTTCCAAGTGTAGTGACTGTTCTTTAGTAACTGTACTGCAACAATGGCCCCGAGAAGTAAAAAAAGTTAAAAAGGTTGTAGCAGCGTGTGAGATGAATCTGTTAAACGACAATGCAATGTCACATTTCTGCAAAATCCTCAAAAGGAGGCAAAAGAAAGTGTCATTAGAGATGTTCCTTCTTAAAGATTCGAGTTTCCAGAGTCTCTGACTCTGTCAGAAAGCAGCGATTCAGTTAGAGTGCGTGCATGTGTGTGTGTGAGTGAAAGTCGTGCTACACAGTAGCCACCTCCTCCTCCTCCTCCTCCTACTGCTCCTCTCCTCTATGTACTCAATCACTACAGATATGAGTATTTTCAAAGACTCAATTTGTTAAAAACATAATTTGTTTTATGAATGTTTTTGGGTTGTGGAACAAATCACCAGAGTTCCCATTATTTCTTATGGGGAAATTTACTTTGATATACAAGTACACTTCTGGAATTAATTATGCTCGCAATGCAAGGTTTAACTGTATGTAATTGGCCCAACCTGCGGGGTTATAATAGACTCTATTTAAATGGCAAACAGTAAGTGACCCGTAGTCGGCAGGATTCGAACCTGCGCGGGGAGACCCCAATGGATTTCTAGTCCATCGCCTTAACCACTCGGCCACGACTACTACTTAACTGAAAGGAAGGTGTTGGCCCAAGTACTGCCCAACAAAATCAAGAAGCGGCAAGATCAAAGGAATAAAATTATAAAAATATAAACTTAAAAAAATAAACATTTAAATGTAACCTCCTGTAAGAAGATATTTCCAGTCTAGGTTACATACTGTTAACATAGTATTTTGGTTGTAGATGCATTTTGATTCATTAATGCACATTGTATCTCCTATTATTTAAAAGCATTGATCTACAGTGTAGTTGTTAATGTGTATAGGTTATGACCATTATAAAGTTATTATTTAAACCATAAAATAATTTAACTCCACTAATATTTCAATACACTTACTGTATGTAACCTTTATATTTCCTCCATTAGAATATTAATAATAAAAAAGCAAGTAAAATGACATGTGTGTAATGACAGTTTTCTTATAAAAGGTGGAAACATTAATTAGAGCTGGTTGGTCAGATTGGACACGGTATGTAATGAGAGGAAACATAATTGCAAGAATAAGTGAAATTTGGCCTTGTTCATTAGACTTATACTTTCCTGTCTGGCATCCTGACCATAAAAATGTTATTTAACATGATTATTGGATTGCAGTGTTTTTGTTGTGGCTTTGACCATAATGCACAATGTTTCAGCATTTTTTGTTCTGTGATGTCAAGGACTGTGACCAGACAGAGAACATAAAGGAACAAATGATCAAAGGATATCCATAGTCTGTGGAGTGACGGTTGTGTGTTTTCGCTATGGTATTTGGTTTTACTTATTCTCTAAAGTAAATATATGCAACCACTCAAAAGTTTGTGATCACTTTCTAACTCCATGGTTTTTCCTGATTTTTATTTCTTTCTACATTGTAAAGCAACGCTGAAAGCATCCAAAATATGCAATAATCTACTTTGAACAGTTAATGTTGAGATGTATTTGCTACTTGTGATCTGTAAATCCTTCATAACGGCTGTAATCTGAGGTGCTGTTTGTTAATTGGTGATTTCTGAGGCTGGTGATTCTAAATGAACTTGGTCTTGCTTTCCTGGGACGGTTTTCAGTTTCATCATGGTGCTTGATTTTTGCAAATGCACTTAACAAAACTGTTCTTGCAAGAACTGTTCATAACAGCTGTTGTCCATATGTGTTATTTCATAGTTTTGAAATCCCCAGTATTGTTGTAGAATGAAGCAAATAAAATCACCAAACAAAAACAAAGAAATTTGCAAGTGATCCAAATCTTTTGAGCTGTTGTGTATATGCACATCTGGTAAGCACAAAAATGTTTCTAATAAAAGGTCAATAAACACTTGGTAAAATTATTTAGGCTATATAAAGCTTACTAGTTTTAATAGATAGTGTCGGTTTGTATGCAAGTGAAACACTATTGTGCTTGTGGCAATAAAAAGGTGTGAACATTTCTAAATACCTATCAGCTATAAGATTGCATGTTACACTATTGTAGGGTAGAAAAATTATAATGCAGCAGTATCATTTTGGTACATTTTATTTGAGGGAAAAAACATTAATAGGACAGTGAAGTTAGATCTATTAGAAAATTACATTGTTGGTAAATGAAAGTCGTAAAGGCGTATAGGCTAGAAGTCATGGTTAAATTGAAATATTTTATTATGCATTCTGTTTAACACATATTTATAAGATGTACCTTGAATTTTCTTCATAAATAACAATAAATAAAAAAGCCACTCATATTTTCATTTTAATTAACAATGTTTAATTAAAAAGCAAAAATTATTGTTTCCACCTTAAATCAAAGTCTAGAATGTTTTTTTTTTCTTTCACATTTTTAAACCTGTCCATTTATTTACTTAAAAAGCATTTAGAGTAATCTACAAATTCTTTTAACCATGTCATTGTGCTATTATGTAGTTATACAACACAACAAAATGCTTAATTTTAGATCCGCCAAGTAAAGATGAATATATAATTATATAATAAGAGCTCATTATTTAAATAAATTATATATAATATATAATTATATAAATAAACAAAGCAATACATTTTTAGGCCTTGGGTTTAAAAAGTCATTATGTATAATTATCTGTCATCATGAATAAACTGCAACTGATCTACTAAAAGCAATTTCATGCATTTTCTTTTTTATATATATTTCCCAATTTACACAGATATTATAATGTCATTTTACAATAATAAAACATATACAAAAAAAGCTTATTTTGATGGATTGGATCGAAATATTTTACCAGAAGATGGCGGTAAAGCCTAATTTTGTGAAACTGAAGACGGCGATTAACATGTTGTAGAGTGATAAACCTTGCTTATCTGCGTGATTAAATTCAAGTATTATTATTATTATTATTATTATTATTGCTGTGTGGAAGCTATGTTTTTGTACAATTGGCATGACTTTTCAGGTCACCGTTGAGTTCAGTAACACACTGTGGGAGAGACAAACTTTGCGTAAGGATCAACTCAGTAAAGGTGTAACAATCATATGATTATCGATATAAATCATTTATATAAACTGATGCGTAAAATGCTGTTTAATAGATGGTCTTGTTTATTTCTATATAAAGCATTTTAAACAGCTTTATGCTTAATGGGTTATTCAAATAAAATAAAAATCTAATTTTATTTGTCATGTACACAGTCATACACTGTGTGTGAAATGCAGTGAAAAGCTTATACAACCATCCGTGACCTTAAAAAAAAATCATCAACAATAAGACATAAATTATGGAATTAAATAAGAAATAAAATATAGAAAAACTTTAGCTTTAAAACATATAGCTATAGAAAATAAAAGCAAAATATGAAATATAAATAAATAGCTTTACAAATATAGAAATATAGAACATAGAAAATTCAGCAAGCGCTGTTTGTCAATTCTAATTGATCAGAAAATGTTTATTTTTTTCTACTTTACATGTATGGCACTTGGCAGACACCTTTATCCAGAGCAAGTTCCTCCTGATGGTACATCCAAAAAGTTGAGGGTTAAGGGCATTGCTCAAGGTCCCAGCAGTGGCACCTTGGTGGTGCTGGGTTTTTAAATGAATAATTAACTAAAATATGTACATATTGAATGCTCCATAATGTGTTTGTCAGAAAGCAAAAATACTGTATATAAAACTTGACTTGGAAATGTTTACAATGAGGAGAAACAAACTTAACATTTATAGAAGCAGTCTTCAGGGTCAGTTTGCCATCATGTTCAAGTGTTTAGAATAAAAATAAAATAAAACTCACAAAATAAAACTCCCTGCTTGATTATAGATATATGGGTAAGCAGGGCTCATATGTATTTACAGTTTTCTTTTCATTTATTTTTTTACAACTTTGTTTAAAAGCCCTATGTGCAGCTAGGCGGCCTGGTGGTGGATTGGTTGGACACACCCACAACACGGTCAGAAAAAATGTCACAAAGGAGAAAAAAAAAAATTCAAACAAAGGGGACATCAAAATGTCCTGACCCCCATCACTTATTCCTCCCCCTCACCTAATTTCCCCTTTTATTTCCAGCTTTTGTTTTTAAATCTTCTTTGCCCTCACTTTCTTTTACCCTTTTTCATGCATCAAAACCCTGTCACCCATTCTCAAAAAGTCCAACAAAAGATTGCAGCAACGGTTGGCCTTAAGTATCCTACCAGGCAGGTGCAGGAAATCCAGATTAATCAGCTTGGAGAATTCTGGGGAACCGAGTTCTGCTGAAATGGGTGCTCTCACTGTGAGCTTCCGACATCCTCTGCTGGGTGTCAGTGTTGTAGCGCAGCCTCTTGACACGCTGGAATTTTATAAGCGACAAACAAAGGCTGGGGAAATACTTCTCTTTATAGCTGTTGTAAGGTAAGTGATAACAGGAACATGGTTTTTTTGTTGACATTTCACAACATGATTTGTAACAATAAGTGATATAAGGAATAAAAAAACATAAATAATGTATGCATTGATAAATTGTTTTTTTATGGGAGGAATAAAACACATTAGAGTGCAAAGAGTAACTTCATTTTGGGTTGTGTCATATCACACCATACTGATGTTAATTATTTTACTATAGCTTCATACTAAGCCGCATGGTGGGGTAATGTTTAACACTGTGGCCTCACACTTCCTAAGTTGAGGGTTCGAGTGTACATGGAGTTTACATGTTCTCTGTGTGCTTGGTGGGTTTCCTCCCGCAGGTTTACAACTTGCCCATAGTGTGTAAGTGAGTGAGTGTGTGTGTGTCTGCGACCTGTGCTGGACTGGCACCCCATCCAGGATGTACTCTGCCATGTGGGACAGACCTTCCTCAACAGAGAATTAGTGATATAAAGAATTAGTCAGTAATTGAGAGCTTCACACCCTTGTTAATGCACGACAGACAAAATTAGCCAGTCAAGTGAGAGTAAAAGAGACCGCCTGAGATTGCAAGTGAAGACATGCTGCTTTTAGAGGTTTATGTGATAATAAAGTGATATTTGAAGAGGCCTAGTGACCCTGACCCACTGGCCTCTTCTCCCTCAACAATCAAACAGAGGTGGATGTCTCTTATACTTCCAAGGTGCACTCAAGCACACATTAACCTGGATTGACACACACAAACACACATACACACACACACACACACTATAAAGTTTGTTGACATCCAGACTCTCTAAAAGCAGCGAAAGCCTAATTGCCCCTGGACTCCAGCATTTAGGTTTTGAAACCTTTCGAGTGTGACACGGGGCACCACGAGGGCATCACTGATTATGACAGGATTGCTAGGCTAAATGCTTTGACCCACCACAGAGGTCAGCTAGCTATCACATGCTTATCACATACTTTGCACCTGACTGGACAAGGAAGCCAGACGGAGTGTGTATCTTTCTAAAAATCGATTTCAAGCCTAAACAGCTAAAATGAAAGGATTTGATTAAGGTTTTGACGTGGACCTTTGACCAGAGAATTTACACTGTGTGTTTAAGGTGGTTTGTTTGCATGTGCATTGTCTGAACATACGGTATATATGTTCCTGTGTGTGTGTGTGTGTGTGTGTATGGGAACATCTCAGTGAGTATTGCTCCACACCTCATTTAAAGAGAGAGAAAGGAGTGTAATATCTGTGAGTCAGATAAGGTCTAACAACTAAAAGGCTAATTTAGCAAGTTTAATTAGACAGGGTCATGTATGACTATCATGCATTTGTTCCACTTGTCAGTTTCTATAGTGACAGACATGATCCTTGGGGCATGTAGTTACAGGTTAACCTAGATGTACATATAGACTTTGTCACGAACTGTTTACATTTTTTATATTGTTGTTGCCACAGTTAATAATTTGTGATTATGGCTATAATCCAAAATGTCATACATTTGAATAGGCTAATGTTTTTTTAAATAGTAAGGTAAAAAAAAAAAGAAATAAATAACAAAACTACTTTTTTTTTTCCACAAGAGGGTAATTTATGTTACAAATTTTGTAAAGCAACTAATTATAGCTGGTAGAAATGGACCATGTGGTAGCTTATGTCTCTCAGAGCACCAGGGGTTCCTTAAAAGTTTAAACAGATATAGTATAAATATATATACTTTACCATAATTTGTCAAAAACTTTCAAAAAGTCAAAATGTGAAACTGCAAATAATGTATCTAAAATAGGTAACCAACGTGCCTAGCATCAGAAGATCTCAATGAAGTGACACTCATGAAGTGTTCCTTTGTACATGTAGTGGAAAAACACAAAAAGAAAAAAAGCACAGATCCAAAACCCTGACATAAATACCAAGAATGAATGGAACTTATATATGTTTGCTAATCCTAGTGTAAGATATGTTATGCTAATAGTCTCTAGCTATGACAAAAGCAGCTTCTAGTCTTTATATGTAATTAATTTATTGATATAATTGACATGTTTAGAGATTTCATTTCTTTATTCTTCCATGTAAAATTATGTGACTGATGATGGAAGGGAAGTTTCTTTGCTTAGGTCAGAAATGTCAAAATGGTTAGAAATAGCCTTAAATGAACACGTATTTGCCCACAAAACCCAAATCCAAAAACATCACAGTGCTATAAAGTTAATGTTTTGCATCGTCTGAACACTATGTTTCCTAGCTGTATTAAACTGCAGCTTAATTTTGTAATCTGAAACTAATATATTGATGATATACAGCTGTACGCCTGTGTTTTTCAAAAAGTTGCCATTTCAGAATGGTTAATTTACTGGGATACACCAAGCAAAGAAACTTTATTAAAATAATAATAATAATAATAATAAACCTGGAGGGATAGTGCTGAACCATCAATTTTGAGGAAGCAGTGTAATAGGAAAAATATATGAATGGAGAGCACTTAAAAACTTGCTGAAGTTACATGGTAAAAAAATCAACAGTAACTGCCATAGCTACATGTGTAATAGTGAAAGTAAAAGCATTCTCATATGCGTGCAGTTTGGTGAGAACTCACAGAATTGAGACTAAACAGTTGTGTGGAATTTGGAGCGATGGAAAAGTATCATATGATACTGATGAGTTCAGATTGACCCTTTTTCCAGAGCGATAGGTGCATAAGGGGAAAAAGGGAATTATGCATAGTGTCCACTGTACAAGCCTCTGGAGACAGTGTTATGATCTGGGGTTGCTTCAGTTACTCAGGTCTAGGCTCAGCAACGTTATGTGGCAATAAAATGAAGTCAGCTGACGACCTGAAAGTACTGAATGTACTGAGTTATCACATCTATGGAGTTTTTCTTCCCGGATGGCACAGGCATATTCCAGGACTCAATTTGTGAAAGAGGTGGTTCTTGGAACACGAGAAATCATGTTCATACATGAGCTGGACATCAGATTGTATGCTGTACTCTAGGCTAAAGGTGATTGAATTAATTATTTTTTTGGCTCGGCAGTGTACATGAATGATGGCAAAGTGAAGTTTTAATAAAATTAGCAAAAGTGCTTTTAAAAATGTTAATTTACTTGTTTAACACTGCATAATTTTTCGTAAAGCTTTACCCGCTCCAATCACTGTATACTATGCTAATACTTACACTATGTTCCAACCAATAAACCTTTGTTGTATTCATAAGTAGAAGGGGAATTTTTGTTTGAAAAGTGTGAAAAAATATATGAGACAAAAGTGGACAAAAATAAGACAGTCTATCTGACTTGTTGCTTCACATTGTACGGGAAGGAGAGTAATGCAGGTTATTTTGTACAATTCCATGCCAACAATAATAAAAGTATACCTGTACAATAACATGTCAACGCTGATAGAAAAGAACATGATTAATAGATTTTGATGTTGTAAAGGTGTAACTGTTGCGTTTGCAGAGTGGGTGGGGGGGTTATTCAGGACAGAGTTTCAGAACTACTGCTTTCAAGCTCGACTGATAACATGAGTCAGGGTGTTTCCTTTTCTTCCTTCATTTTTGTTCATATGTGGACAGTCAGAATAATCTCAACAATGCAGATATCTCTCCATGGGCTAAAAACAGATGCATGTTGGCGTTTTTTTTTGCTATGTTTGCATACAGAAGATTCATGGAATATTTTCTTTTACTCATAAAAAACTTTCACTTGTTAAAAGCTTCATTAGCAGTTATTAGGGGGCAAGTACTGAGGAAGCATACACACCCTACTGTATCTTCTTCTTCTTCTTCTTTTTATACTTTTTAGTATTATTATTTTATTACCGTATGGTGATGAGACTCTTAGCCGCAAAGCATTTGGTTGGTGCAAACAATTTAAAGAAGGCCGTACGTTCTTGTATGACGCTCCCAGCCGAGGTGGCTCAGAGATTGGCTCCGAGAGACATTCAGAGAGTGAGACACCAAATGCTTGAAAATCGATGGATAACTTGTTGCCAACTTGCAGAAGACATGCATCTGTCTTTGGGAACTGTACACACAATCATTCACCAACACCACTTGCACACCACTTACAGAAACTGGGAGCTGGGAGTTATTGCGACATCCCCAGTACTGTCCTGACTTGCTCCAGGACATGTTTGGCCCATTAAAGGAGTTCCTGGGAGGCCAGGGCATCATATGTGAAGTAGGCAGTCCGATCATGGCTCCGACACACTGAGAAAACATTCTACCCTGATGGTATCCAAGCACTAGTGAAACGCTGGGATAAGTGCATTAGTGTATGGAGAAATAAATTGAGTTTTTACTTTCACAATTAAAAGTCCCAGTTTGACTCGTAGACCCCATGTAATATACAATTTTAACAAAAAACGTCCCTCCCCATATTAACCGATCACTTAATAATCTTTATGAAATTTAAGTCATTGAATAAAAACATATTCCTTGGATTTTTGATATTCAACACTGTTAGTCCATAATACTCCAAATTTTAATGAGCCACAGAAAATCTATTGTTTTGTGGTCTTCTAATTATTAGCTTAATATGAGTATGGCATTAAACAGTGCCTTCGAAATTAACATACACTTCCACTTGAATAGTAAGTCATGATTGATTGTCCATAACAAAAGCCCTGACATTAGGTGACTGGTACAAATGTGCTGCTAAGCTAGAACTCAGAACAACTGCAAGGCTGATAAGTTAACAAGTAAGTGTTTGGCTAGTGGTTTGGCACTGACCGCTAAACTGCATGACAAACCATCACACAAGACAACAAGATGCGGTTATCGTAATGGATGTTAGCAAAACAGAGCAAGAAAACAGCCATTTCTGCCATCTTAAATTGGGATCATTTTCTGTTTCTTGGTATCTGACTCTTGGTATCAGGACTAAAGATTAAAAACCGAATACTATATTAATGATTTGAATGATAATTCCTCTGAATTCTGATCAACTGAACAAATGTCTGTGCAGCATGTTTGTTTAGCATGTCAAGTCTCATTGTTGCAGCCTCATTGTCCCTGTCTCTGTCTGATCTCTGGTCTCTGTTTGACCTCCAGGTGGAAGGTCACAGGGCACGTCTACATCGTCTCTTCATTTTCATCCTTCATGCGTAGCTGATGAATCTTTCTCCCAGTCTTCCACTCTCTCCCTCTCTCTGTCCCTCAGCCTGCCGTACTGCGTCCTTCATCGCGTCTCTTTCTCTTTCACCCTCCCCTTTCCTCTGTCATCACTAAGACCTCAGTGTCTCCCTGTGACACCCCCCACCCAAGTTCCCGTCCTGTCTTAGGGGCTATCAGAGTCATCAGGAACTCCATCAGCAGCCCTATACATCACACGGCTGCTCTCCACCAATCACTGCGCTCATTGCAAACGCACTGGCCCATCAACCCACCCGAACACAGAGGATCCTTCTGTGCTGACTAATCTATTGAGACTGCTGTACATTTCTGTATATACACACAAACTTGTTGAATCGTGATCTCTTGGCGAGTAGCCGCCGAACCTGAAGTGCTCTTGGCTAATTCTTGCTCCAGGACAGGACAGTACATACGTCGTTACTGGGAAGTACATTTTGGAAAGAAATAAATCCCAGCACGAATGCGTCATCAAAGTGCCTCTTTAAGGCGATGACAAAGACCAAGAACCCGTTTAAGGAGGGTAAGAAGAGCAAATAAAGATTGCAGGAGCCAGAGTGTTTTCTCTGGTTGCACAACATGCACTAAATCAGTCAGAGATTTTTTAAAATGTCATTGTTTCCCCCCCATCCTGAACTTTAAATATCAACAGGACTACAAATGAGAAGGTATCATTGTTATTCCTTCTACTAAAGATTAAAACACTCCTCTTTTTTATTGGGTTCTGGTGGTTGCTATGCCATTGATCACCATGTAGACTGTCTAAATGTTTTAACTCAGGGTTACAAGATATCCTACCGGCATCTGGACACCAATGTTGAAATTTTTTGTACCCCAGGAAACAATAACACACTGAATTTTTATCATTTAACCAAGAATTACGCCATCAAGATACAGAACGTCTGTATATGCTGATTGGAAAACTGAGTGAACTTTTGGGTGAAGCTTATGCTCTGTGTTTGGACCTTGAAGTGCATCCAACTCAGTGTCCTCTCTGACACAAGACTCACCTTCCTGCGGTGGTATCGCCTTTCAGAGGGTCGCCAGGCCACAGTTCAGCGATTACCCCTCCCCTCTCAGGTCTTGGCAAGGCTGCTAGGGGTCAGGCCGAGCCGGCCGATAACACGGGCGACGGCAGGGCAGAAGCCGTCATCACTTTTCTGTTGAGCATCAGTAGCCTCGGGGCATTTGGATGCCCCTTTACCCATAGCGATCCTCTCGCTGTCACACATGACCCTATGAACCGAGAGATGCTGGGTAGACATTCTGCAGATTTTCCATAAATGAATCTCAACTTTGATGACAGAAGTGTGAAACGTAATGAAACAGGACAGGTGTTAAATAATTCGATTCGGCCTATAATAACATTAACACAGACTTATACAATAATTTACAGAATTTAAGACCACCGATCACACAAAGAGATAAAAACCTACAGACATGGAACAATATGAGTAATATATTGATTTCATATTCTATACCTGTTATACTCCAGTGAGCTACTGTGACTCCAGACACTCATTTCCCCCACCTTAGTAGCGCCTAATGGTTTCATAATGACTGTTGATGGTATTTTGTAAGTTGCTATGACAATGTAAAGGATCTTAGTAATAATCGTTAACTGGTTTAGACATGTCCAGTGATTTCCTGGTGGAACCTCATGCCATTCAGATCAGTGCCAGTAACCCACGTCACATCAGCAATATTCATATTGGGAACAGACCTGATTTGGATTTTCCAGAAGGTGTTGATTTATTTGTTTATTTTTTTTTATATATATAGCAGAAACTCGGACAATGTTGCCTAAAGTTTATTCCATATCAATGTGGTTATTATGAAATGTTATCGTTCCTGTAGAAAGAGCTTATTCAGAAAATTATGCCAGACTGTTCACATACAGGAATAAACAAAGTGTGTCAGTTTTAAAAGAAAAAGAGGCTGGTGAATTAAGCACCAAAGACGTTTGATTGCACCTCGTATAAAATTCCACAACATTCAATGTAACAACATTTTCTCATTCTCTCTAATGCCTTATCTTGTACAGGGTCATGGTTACACCCCAGATAGGGTGCCAATCCATAACAGGGCACAAGCACACACTCACACACCATGGGCAATTTGAAAATTAGACTAATCTGCATGTCTTTGGATTGTGGGAGACAACTGGAGTACCCGAAGGAAACCCTCTAAGTACAGGGAGATCCTGCAAACTCCACACACACAGAGCTGAGCCAGGAATTGAACCCTAAACATGAGAGACCACAGTGCTAACCACAAACAAAATATTATATCTGATCACCAATTGTTGTGGTATAACACTTCTGGAAGTGCTGTTATTGGAACAAAATGCTATACAAGTAATACAACTATTTAATTTCTTACACTTTTACAATTTCTTAAATTCTTACAAAATGAATCAAGATTAGATGGAATATTAGGCACTATTACAACCTCTTGAATCAGGTTAAAGCATCAGGTTACACAATTTCCCATTAGGAAACACAACAAAACTGTAGCTTTTTCCCAGACATGATTCAATACTGAGGCAGCAAATTCCTTTCTTTTATGGGAAATATTCTTTTATTCTTTACCCCGCCCATTACCAAGTAAAAAGTGAATACTACGGTACTCCATTGTCAATAAAATCCATTCAAATTTTTTTTTAAAACTACAGTACATACGAACCGTTGATTTCCTGGAGTATAGGGACCCTCTTGCACATCATGCAGCCATGTGAAGGGGAATCATGATGCTATTTGAGTGTGAATGGCAGTTTTCAGCAGTGAAAGCCTTGCATCAACTGGCCTGACAGCGCCAAGGTCCAGCGCTGATCCTTGGCTACAGTTTAATCTGGCCTCCAGGGTCAAGGAAGGGTTGAACCCACCGTAATGACTTCCTCCTAATAATAGTATGATATATGGACTCTGTGATATGCTTTGCTGTTGACCAGCATGTCACCCCGACGGGTTCCGGGTTGAGGTAGAGGTCGAGGGGCGAAACTCGGGGCGAATAAGAACGTCCAGTCATAGCTTCAGCTTCCCATGCCCTCTGATTTCAACCGGAAACGTGAGTAAAGATGACTGAAAAAGATATGACTGATGATTATTGTCATTTTCTTTTCTTTGTTTCTTTAAAAAAAGATTTTTTTTTTAATAAAATGTGAAAAGGACATTTTAAACGTGAAATGCTTCAAATGCAAAAAATGTTAGAATAAGTACAGAAAAAAACAACATTCAAATGCTTCAACAATGATGTCATTATTATACAAGCTAAATAATCCAACAGTTCCCATAAACATGGCGGTAATTTTGCTACATTGCCAAAGTCCCTCTTATTATTAAACAGAACAATGTGACTCTTGACAGGCCGCTTCCTGCCACCTCTGAAATAGTCATTAATGTGCACGCATGCACACACACACACACACATGCACACATGCACGCACACACACACGCGCACACACACACACACACACACACACACACAACCAGTCAGATGTTTGCCCCAGCCAACACAGCTCTTATGAGTAGTGGTCTGGCATGTGGCGTCATGCTTGTAAAGTTTTATCACTCCTGCATCCAAGTGTATGTGTGTGTATGCAGACGCACGGTACTTGTGGGCAGACAGAGAGAGACACTGGACGCAGACTCATCATTCTGGCAGCCTGACTATTTACCAAGCATGTGATTACCCCCTAGATCCTGGTGTTAATGAGAGAGCCAAGGAGAAGAAGAAAGAGAGAGAGAGAGAGAGAGAGAGAGAGTGTAACAGATACTAATGAGGTCATATGAACACAAGGCAGATGGTTGCGTTTCCCATAAGTGCCATAGGACAAAAGAGTGACATGCGTTGGTCGAAAGAGGATGACTTTGAACAGTCTCTCTCTCTCTCTCTCTCTCTCTTTAATATTACAGGAAAAGCACTGGACTTTTAAGTGATATGATCGTAAATATGATACAGTGGGATGCATGTGGAGTAAATTACTGGGGCAGCAGGTATGGGTGTCCAGTAGGGGGCGATAAACCATCTCTTTCTCTCTCTCTCTCTCTCTTTTCCTTCTCTCAGCCACACTTGATTAGGCTGTGCGACCCCAACTGGTCACTCTTCACTGTTTTTTCCTGTAGTGTCAGAAATCCTCTCTCTCTCTCTCTCTCTCTCTCTCCCTCTCTTTCTCACACACACACACACACACACACACACACACACACCTGCAACCACTCATTTACAAGCTACAACGCAAACACACACACACACACACACACACACACACACACACACACACACCACATGTTATACACAGCTGTAGAGAAAGGCAGCCACATCCTTCTCCTCTTCCGGAGGAACAATGGCGGCGGCCTGAGAACGCTGGGATAGGCAGGTGCAGAGAGTGAGCAAGCGAGGGAGGACGGAAAAGAGAGAGAAAGGGACAGAGAGGGGGAACAGGGGATCTACTTCCTTTACCAAACACGCAGATGGAGAACAAACGTCTGCAGTACGCATGGTCATTCTGCTCAATCTGCTGTGTGAGGCTTTAGGGCTCGGTCTTCGCACGGGACAAAAACTAAAAATGTGCGGGACAGACGCAGGCGCGGTCAGTCAAAAAAATGTTTAAAGGTCCACTTGCATATATGGATGAGACGACAGAATGGCTAAGATTTAATACTTAAACAACATAATGAAGCTGATTCAAAGTGGCCATGTTGTTTTTTTTGTGCTTGTTCTTTATGTTACCACTTTCGTCTAGTCGCATACTTGAGATGAGACATTTGTTTTGGATGAATACTTCCTCGTCTAAACATTCTGTTTTCCTCGTCTACTTTTCTGTAAACAGGCCGTGTCAGCAGATCGCTAATGAGACCTGAGGGAGTAAATAAAATGAGAAATCGGTGAAAATCTGTGAAAACGATCTTATCTAACCAAACGTCTCAAGAGATGTACTTATTACGTGGTTTGATCAATTACTTTCAGATAAATAATTGACCTCAATTTATGTGATTTGGATAAACAGCAATAGGGAATCTGATATAGAGGCCTGACTTTATGACACTAAATACTAGAAGGTTGAAGATTTCTTAATTCATCAGAATTGATGGTGTTATATGCAGGGATAATTTCCTCCTTTTGTTCAGCAACCGTTCTGGGCCGATTCTGAAAGACTACTCACTCCAGATGAGCTAAAAGATAAAAGTCAAGTGGTGCTAGACATCTTCTATTGTTAGTTTTGATGCCTTATTTGGTCTGAAGAAAAAAGAAGGAATGCATATAAGGAAAACACATATGGATGGATGCAGAATTTTTGGACACCTTGTATTATTTCCTTTAGTAATTTTACAAAAAACCTAATATGGTTATTAAATCTATTAGACACTTTTTTACTTATGCAAAGTTTTATATAATTCATTGTGCAGGGGATCCTTTATTGTACAGAATAACTGAATACAGTTCTGAGAATAAATACTGTTTATTTAACTTATTAAACTTTATTTCTCTATATAATCCCCTGCCACACTAATGCACTTACCTCAGTGTTTCACTGGTGCTTGGTTACCATCAGGGTAGAATGTTTTATCAGTACGCCGAAGCCACGATTGGACTGCCTGTCTGATTCATGTCTGAAACACTGGCCTCCCAGGAACTCCTTTAATGGCCCAAACATGTGGAAATGCTTAGCATGAGGTCAGGACTGTATGGGGGATGTGGCTATAACTTCCAGCCGAGTTCCTGTAATATAATGTAATGATTGTGTGTACAGTTCCCACAGACAGATGCATCTCTTATGCAAGTAATTTGGTTCAATTTCCAAGGATCAGATATTCTACTGTCTGAATGTGGGTTCCAAACCACCTCGGCCAGGATCGTCATACATGGACATACGGCCTTCTTTAAAATGTTTTGCACCATTCAGATGTTTTTCTGCAGTCTCTAAGTCATACTGTGCTTGGCATCTTTTGTAAATGTCAATCATTTAATGACTTTATTCATAGGAAATTTCATCACAATTTCAGTCCCAGTTTGACTTGAGTACAACTTGTAGAAATAAGCAAATCTATGAGACAATAGAATAAAACTTGAAATGTATAAGTACAGGTTGAATAATCACTTGTATATAATTTTATAAATATGTAATATATACAGTATAATATACTGTATAATGGTAAAACTATTAACTGAACAATTAAGTTACAATGCTTCTGTTTCCCCCTCAAGTATTCTGTTAAATCTGTAAAATATTTTGCTGTTGCACATCTACACAGCAAAAACGTTTATATATATATATATATAAATAATACAATTAAATTAATGATTAACAAACTACTTGGCATAGTTGAAAGAAATATTGCAACAAAATCTCTCAATAAACAGATAAAAACGATCTGTTCCCTCAGTCAATAGCGCAGTAATCTCATTATTAACACTACCCCCATCTTTCCACAAACCACATTTTACACTTTGACAATTCATTATATCATAAATGTTCAGGATACATTACGGCCCAAGTTGGCACCTTCCAAGATTCACCAACTGTCTTTTGCATAAAACAACTAGAAATGAGGAACTAGACAGGAAGTTGGTGGTCAAGTGGTGTCACCTGATTTGCATGTTGGATTTGTGGATTTCAATCTGATTTGTGTATAAATACTTGTGGTTTAAAGTATTATCAGCTACCAAGATACAGAAAAAACATCAAGCAACCAGGTTGAAACAAGGTGAATATTGTGCCGCATTCTGAGCAGATACACTGGAATGTAATACATTCTTCCAGTTCTTGTACAATTCTCTTTACATTACACACTTTATCAGAAAAATAGCAGACATTATTATTATTATTATTATTATTATTATTATTATTATTATATAAATATAGGCAAGAATGGTTCAAATAATGGATTTTTTTTTTCAAAAGTTGCAGATTACAGACGAGACAAATCCTGATTATACTTAAAGGTTAAATTAGAAGGAAGTAAAGGGACGAACGAAAGGAAAGGAAATGAATATACAGTGGGCGTAAAAAGCTCTCCACTTCTGTGGTGTTATTAGGACTAAGAGTGAGGCAGTCAGGGGGAGAGCGAGAGCATTGGGAGGAGGTGGGATTGTGTGTGTGTGTGTGTGTGTGTGTGTGCGGAGTTCAGCACTTCCTGGTTTGTTTATACTTCTCACACACTTTTCTTCCTGTGAGGCCTGGATTTAGATTTCCTCTCTCATTGATGCTATTTTGAGACCTTTTTTTTTTTTTTTTTTACCCTTGTTCACTCTCTGGTGTGTGTAGGAGGAAGGAGGAAGAGAGAGAGAGAGAGAGAGATGGTGGAGATGAAGAGTTCAGGAGAAAGGCACCAGGTGGTGTATAAAACAATTGTTCATAATCCAGGTGCCTGTGCGTGTGTGTGTGTGTGTGTGTGTGTGTGAGCGTGCAGGCGCATGCGTTCACGTGTGTGCTCGTGCATGTGTGTGTGCGTGTTTCCATGTGTGTGCATATCTGCCTCATATGCTAAATGTATATTATGATGCTTCTAAGCCTTTCACTACTTCAAAGTTTTACTAGGAGCATCTGGCAGTGTGCTGTTTCTAGCTCGCCAAAACTTTCTTCTTCCTCTCGCTCTCTCTCTCTCTGTCTCTCTCACTGTCTGTCCCTTTGTCCCTCTCATCAGACAAACAAATTAAAAAGACCTTCACACTCCCCCTTGGGCATTACAGAACTGCCTTCCTGCACGTAAGAAGCATGTGTATCTGTGTTTGTGTGTGTATATCCACCACTTGAAACATCTTTCTTCCTGTTTACCACTGTTTGCTCACCAGCCTGAGAATCCTCAGACCCCCTGCAATGGTCCTTCCTTTACGCCCAGTGAAATAAAGCAAGGAATGCCTTTCTCGTTTTTTTTTTTTTTTTTAGAATTACAGTTCGAATTGCAAGAATTTTGTGTTTGTGTGAAATTAAATGATGAAGTTTCGTGAAAGGGTTTTTATGTTGTGAAAAATAAAAGTGAACATAAGATTCACAAAAAAAGTGTTCCTGAGAAGAAACTCTAAAGTGAAGTGCGTTATGCATTCTCTGATGTGAGTGAATGCATTTTTGCGAGAATATAAAATGACGAAATCAAATTACGAATATAAGAGCATTTTGTGAGAAATAAAGTGATGAATGTGAGAATATTTTGTGGTTCTCTGAGAAAAGTGATAAATGTTTGAGAATTTTGTGCTCATGTAAAATAAATGTATAAATATAACATCTTTAATTTTTTTTCAAAATTTAAGTCATATGACACATTATGAAATTAAAGTAAAAATTATACATTTGTTTTAAAACTAAAAAAATTAATTAAGTTAATAGTTAAAATAAAGCTATTTTGTGTTTACGAGACATGGAGTGTGAATCTTTTTTTGTTTTTTGTGAGAAACAAAACGTTGAATGTGAAAACATTTTGTGTTTGTGTGAAATAAAGCAAAGTATGTGAACATTCTGCATTTCAGAGCAATAAGCTGAAAAACACGAGAGCATTTTGTGTTTGTGTGAGAATACTAAATGTGACATTTTTCCTGAATAAAACATTTATTTCCAGAAAAAAAAAAAAAAATTCCAGAAACAAGAGCATTTAGTGTTTTCAAGAAATAAATGAAGAAGACGGCATTATGAGCATTTAAGTGATTTGACAGAAATTGATGACTGATTTGTGTGTGTGAAATGTGAGATCATTTTATTTGAATGTAAGAGGCCAAGGGATAAATATTACAAACTATTTGACCTTCAAATTAACATGGATGTGAGAGATAGAACTGTTGTATTTAATCTTAGAGATAAAGCAGTAAAAGTGAGAATAAAATTGAGAATATTTTCTGTGGATGTAAGATGTGAAGTTTTGCACCTGAGAACATTTTATGATTTTTTTTATATGAATGTAAGAGCATTTTATATCGTTATGAGAAATAATTAATTTGTAAAGCATTTGCCCAAATGTGAGCGCTAACAAGATGATTATTGGATTATTGTGAGTGACATTAGAAAATACGAAATTAAATGATGAATGAGAGGATTCTGAGTTTTTTTTTTTTTTTAAATCACAAAAGAGACCTAAAGATAATTTATTGCTTGAGAAAAATGTGGAACGCGAGAGCATTCTGTGCTTGTGAGAAATATGTTAATGAATGCAAAGAATTTTCTCACTCATCGTCCATAACGCTTTATCCTGTATTCAGGGTCACAGGGATCCTGTAACCTGTCCCAGGAGACTTTGGGCACAAGGCAGGGTACACCACGGACAGGGTGTCAAACCATTGCAGGGCACACACACACACACACACACACACTACAGGCAATTTGGGAACACCAATTAGCTTAATCTGTACCTGGAGGAAATCCACCAAGCACAAAGAGAACATGTGAACTCCACTGAAGACAGACCCGAGGCAGGAATTGAACCTGGACCCTGGAGGTGCAGGGCGAAAGTGCTTACCACTTGATTGCCGCCAGACAATTTTGTTTGCAAAAAAATAAACGTGAGAGCGTTTTTTTTTAACATGATAAAATATATTTGCATGAGGTAAATTGTTGATGGTGATCCAATTACGCTCGTCTACATCTGAGTGATCTGCACACGTTTTTGAACATAAAATGCTTCTCCATTCTCTCACTACAGAAGTTCTAAAGAGAGACAGACAAAGCAGGACAGTTTCCGTCCTGTGAAGTCGAAAATCCTCTAACCAGCCACATGAGCCGTGATGCCTTTGTGGTTTCTGTTTTTGAAAGCACTTCATCTGGGCAGATGTTCATGTTAACGATCATTTTCTGCTCCTTTTAAGAACATAAATGCTTTATTGAAGATGGGTTGTGGCTAACCTCGACAAAAAAAATAATAATTTATGAAAGCAAATGCCGACTTGGTCTGTGAGTCGAATTAAAGCTTGTTTTCACTCTCGTTTTGATGATCGGTTCTGCATGCCAGTTCTGGCTGTCGTTTGGATGACTCTTAACGGGCCCGTGATTTAACAGAGTGACCGCCGAGTGGCCTCGCGACTCCTCACCTCGTCTCTTCTCACTCTAATTACCGGCCTGGATGTTTGTGTGTCTGCAGGATCCTTCAGCGACAAAACAAAAAACCACAACAAAAGTTGTCCCCCTCTGTTTTCATTGAGCTCTGATGTTATTTATAGGCTTGTTTATTAGTCACCAAAGAGAGAGAAAGAAGGAGAGAAAGAAGGAGACGGAGAGATGGCACGGATTACGGATGACAGTTATAGCAACGAATTACTCACTCGTAAAAAAAAAGAAAAAAAAGATCACTCAACACACCCGCAGGACGGTTTAAGCCAGGTAGTGACAATATTCTTAATCTCTGACGTTTAAGCGTTGCGCCATAAGTCTTGTATGTTTGCACTTGTTGACACTTCATTTCGAAAGCTCTTGCTTGCACTGACTCAGAACCACTTTGCACACAAACATATATTTACAGTAAACACCAGATTTACACTTCTGGACCAAAAACAAGGAGAATTTGTGCCCTTTTTTGAGGTTTTGGCACTCAAACGCTCCATTGAGAATTGTCAAAGCGAAGCAGTGTAACATAAGTGAGCCCACACAAACCGAGGGGCGTGCTATGGTTATGACGGCATAAATTCACAACAACGGGCAAAGTCTCGGCTGTGCGTCATCCTGAAACGGGGCCTTTCTTCAATTCATTCCTGGAAATACCAGCGGCCGCAGAGCCTAAGCTCGGGGCGCTCATCATTCCCGCAGCACGTCGAGGGGTTTACCGATCTGTCAGGGAAAAAAAACACCAACAACAACAACAAAAACAGCAACGCACAATAACACACAGCGAGACTAGAAGCAAGCTTGTGTTGCAAGCAGCTCTGTTCATGTTTTTCGAGCTTGTCATGTGGGCGGCAAAGGTGTTCCTTCAGGGTGTGTATGGCAGACGAGCCATGATTCAACGAGCAGCGAAAGCATAACCGTGTTTATTTTCCATGTTAGGTAATATGGATGAGTGTGGGCTACGGAGATGCCTGTGGAGTTAAGAGACAGGGGCGTGTTTCCCATTGTGCATTCTGTGTGTGTGTGTGTGTGTTTTTTAGTCGTGTTGCTCAGGGTGAAACTTATTTTTGTTTTAAACTTCTGAAGGGAACCGAAATGCACCACATGCCCGTCATCCTGCCGTTCGGTCATTTTTGTCATCACTGCCTTTTTACACACAAAATGAAAAGAAAATGGCAGGAAGGAAGTGACATTTTTGTGGAAAACAAAACAAAACAAAAAAATGTAAAAAATTAAAAGAATAGCCATATGGTCAGCTATTTGACCATTTTTTTTCTCTTTTACTGGCTTTCTTTATCTACTTCCTGACACTCATCATTATTGTCGTCACTGCCATTTCTCCTGTACCCAGAAACATTGCTCACTTTCCTTTCTGAGCTTTGCCTAAGACCTTTTGATATATATTCATCCTTCTCTTTCATTTCCTCCCTGCTTTTCATCGTTACTCAGTCCATCCTTTTCCTCCCGACCCAACAGCTCATCCTGTCTCCCATCTAACCTGTCTAGGAAGACACCCAGCTACGTAGCCGTGCACCCTCTCTCTCTTTCTCTCTCTCTCACTCTTTCACTCTTTTTCTCTTATGTAATCCACTCATCAAACAAATCCTTTAATTATGTATGACTCAGCTCATATCATTGCTCTGATTTATTACTGTTAGCATACGTGGCGTGCATCAGTGACTGACACTGTAGTACGCCGGCCGCTAGACGTTTCCCGGCACCCGTCGATGTATATTTCACCACGGCTCCCGGAAGAGAGAGAGAGAAAAAAAAGTTAGTCATTATTTTCAGTCAGGCTAAATAAAGCGTAAAAAAAAAAAAAAAGAAAGAAAAAAAAACGCCATCTCATATCTGAAGCACAAACATGAGCATAGACCAAACAAATGACCGGCCCACACAGAGATCTCAGTGTTTACAGTGTCGTGAGCGAGTTTTGGAACTGTTTACAAAATGGCAGAGGAACCCAGACAATCAATCCAGCCATGTTTTGTTATTATTTGTCGGATAACGCTCACGTTGACATCAGGATTTTTCCTGTTAATCAAGAGCCCTTCAGATTCTCAGGGTCCAAGACGGAAGCAGGAAAAGCGGATGTGATTTATCTGACGTTCAGAAGGCCATCCTGAGTCATCTTTTTTTTTTTTTTTTTCTTTATTTGAAAGATGGCCGTCTCGTGGTCGCACTTTCACATTTTACTTTCACCTCATTTTATTTCACAAGTACGACGGTGTGCACTGGAACATCCTCAAGCCCTTCTTTAGATGCTGAAAGGATGCCATGATAAAAAAAAGTTGAGAGTTTAAAAAAAGGTGTGAGAAAAAGGTAGAGATTGGATTTAAGGTTGTTTGAAATAACACACTTTTCAACAACTCATCTCCTATCAAGGACAATGACAGAGGGAGCGCCACTGAGATACATCATCCTTCCAAGCCGGGGAATCAAAGCATCAAGTACCAGCTTGATCAGGGCAAATATTGAACTTGGCGTTCACACACACACACACACACACACACACAAGCCGGCAGTTATTTCACTGATGAATGCTAAAACATCTGAAATGATGGCAATTGAAAACATCGATGGGAACCTTTTATGAGGTACACTCTCAGAGACGGTTAACATCTGCGGATAAATGTGAACACGCGCACACACACACACATGAACACACATCTCTCGCACTATTACATACAGCCTTGCTTCGCTTCTCCCACAATGTAACAATGTTTTTGCGTTTCCTGTAAGTGCATTATTCCCAATTTCCTTCCTCCGAGCAAATAATAACACTTTCAAATAGATGCTTAACTTTAACACACATACCCCCCCCCCTCACACACACTCACGATCGCAAACGTAAACAAGTACACACACGTCCAAGCTGTCAGCGAAACACATGCAGGCTTGTAAAGTACAATAATTACCCCAAACAGAAACCAAAGATGACACACACGCAGCTCGTTTCAACACTGTCGGCTTAATCCGTTTTAAAACGCAGAGTCGACTGCAATCTGAAAAGTAAAAGGTGAACTCGGAGAAAAAAAAAAGAAAGAAAGAAAGAAGAAAGAGAACGCAGAGCTGTGCTGTTAATCTTTGAACTCCGTTCCATCCAAACAGAGCCTTTCCTAACCCAAACATAGCAATCAGCACCTTTGAGTTAGCCCAGTATTGCATGAAATGTTTGCTGAAGTGGGATTGAAGGAGTGATTTCGTGACTTTCACACCTTTTTGTTGAATGTGCTGCAGAAATATGTAAAGCATGATGGAGAAAGAGAGGCGTGCGAGCCGGTGAAAGAGAGAAAGAAATTCAAATAAAGGGGAAAAGCAAAGAGAAAGACAGAGACATGGAGAGAGAAAGAGAGAGAGAGAAAGAGAGAGAGAGAGGATAGACATCAGCTTTCCTGTTGAAAGACAATTACTGTCTGGGACAGGAGAGCTAATATCAGCCTATGGAGTAAACAAAACTACGGACAGCACAGATACTGTAATCAAAGTCTGACTTCCGGAGAATCGGGGCCAATTACAGCGACAGAAATATAAATAAGGGAGGTTGAGAGAAAGAGAGAGAGAGAGAGACAGTGACGGAGAGACAAAGTCAGAGACTAGCCTTTAATTTAAAAACAGTGTAATACACAGGCAGATACAGGACTTAAGAGGTCACGCTAATGACAGGAGAAGCTTTAATGGAGCCCGGTGCATGAAAGCCAGTGATTGGCAAGTGACAGCATCGAGTGACAGCTGAAACAGCCAGACTCGGTGGCACCCAGAAATACACGGCGCTCAATGAGTCACGCTGGCTAATTCATGGTCATAAATGTGCTTTTAACGAAAGCAACTTAAACAGAAGAACAAAAGGACACGCGCCGTCCTCCATGCATTAGTCAGGCCCGAATCCTAATCAGCATTCCACATCTTTGAAAGACATGCTAGTGCTTTTTATTGACTGTGATGAGCTCGATATTGGAGCGCTCGTGAGAGCCATGTGAGGTTGTGTAATGACAGGTTACGAAGCACGCAATGCATTGAGCTAAAAATCATGAGGCTTCTCAGTGTTGACAGAGTGACAGACGACGTGACGGCTCTAGGTCGCTCCAACTTCCTTCACTATATACAGTAAACAAAAGGAAAGAAACATCTGTAGGAGGAAGCCATGAAACATGTGACCACAATGTAGGCTCAGCGGAACTTCACATGTGACCTTTTGATTTCGTGGGATATGTGAGCTTTTGGTTTCGTAGAATATTCAGTTAACAATATTTACATCATGGTTTCATATTAAAACCTAGATTATAGTAAGATCTTACAGGAAGTGGGGAATGTCAACTGACATAAGTGTTTCGCCTAAAACTAGGGCTTATCTGTGGCCTATATGGCATGAATGATCTGGTAGTATTTAATAGTTCTACACATTAGTAATTATTAAGTCTGATTTATTAACTCTGAAATAAATGCATTTTTAATTTTAGTAGATTTTTTAAAATTTTCATTTTGTTTTATTTCATTTTATTTCTTACAAAACGATCTTCATGAAGCTATTTAAAAACATGGATTATGGTATTTCACAGCAAACCACACCATATACACTGAGCTGTCAGTTTATTCAGTATCTTAGTCTGTTATTTAGTATATAGGTTTATTAATAAGCTAATAGAATAAGCACAAGTAATTATTATATCGCGCAAAAAATATTGTAAGAGGGTTTATCATTTATTATCTAATCTAATCTAATCTAATCTAATCTAATTATTATAATAAACCACTTTGAGAGATGCTATTATCAGAAAATAATCTAAAAATAAAAAAATAATAATAATTCCCATTGTTTTGACTATATTTTTCTACAGCATCTATCTAGTCTAATCCAATGTAATTTAAAATACTCTAATCTAATCTAATATTTTATGACATAATACTATAATATGAAACATTCAGTTAGAAATAATCATCCCATAGTATATTTGATTCTTATAAACTAATAATTATTAATTATTCATTAATCAGACCACACTTGATGTATAAGTAATTCTTTATGTAGGCCTAATATGAATAAAACCTTATTTTGCATGCATGCCTTTTAATTACTGTTATTAAAGAAATGATAAAATATTTACCCAACTTGACATATTTACCCAGCAAATAGTTGAATGACTGCGGAAAAAGAAACTACTATGATTTCCTGCACATATTAATTAATTGAAATAAATACAATATGATACATAGTGTATTTGATTATGATACCTTCAGTACTCCCCTGCTTTAAATGATTCAAAGCACTTTGTGTCACTCTCATAAAATAAAGATGCAACCTTATTACTGATCTTTACTTTATAATAAATTAAACCTGCCTTAGTAATCAGCAGTTTACATTAATAATAGGCAATAAAGTAGTAATTACTACTCAGTTGTTACTTTCATTCCTAAAATTATTTAATTTCTTCTTGACGGTACCTGCTTGAGGTAATGTGTACTCTCCAAATTATAATCAAAAATGGTAATTTTCATATTATAACAATCACTTGTAAATGACCATTCGAATAAATATTCGAATAAAAGGACAGAAATCCTGAACATGAAGCTTCCTCATCAATACATAACTGGTGATTACACTATTAAATTACATGTTAATTGAGATATTGTCTGCTATGGTCTGATTATAAATTGCATTACATACACCAGGGGTGTTATAATTTAACCAAGTCAAACTGGGACTTTTAATCGTGCATAATAACAGAACAAAAGTTTTGAGAGTAAAACCTCCCTTTATTTCTCTATATAATCCCCTGCTACACTAATGCACTTATCCCAGTGTTTCACTAGTGCTTGGATACCATCAAGGTAGAAAGTTTTCTCAGTACACCAGAGCCCTGATGAGACTGCCTGCTTCATGTCAGAAATGCTGGCCTACCAGGAACGCCTTTAATGGCCCAAACATGTGGAAATGGCTTGGAGTAATGTCAGGACTGTACAGAGGATGTGGCAATAACTCCTACCCAAGTTCCTGTTACATGCAAGTGGTGTTGGTGAATGACTATACAGTTCTCACAGACAGATGCATCTATTTTGCTAGTTGGCAAAAAGATATCTGTGAATTTTCCAAAATCAAGCTGAATGCACTGTGCTCCGAGCCACCTCAGCTTGGATTATCATTCACGGATGTACAGCCTTCTTTAAAACGTTTGCAGAGTTCAGATGTTTTACTGAGTCTAAGAGTGTACACCATACTGTGCTCAAAATCTTCTGTAAATGTCAATCAGTTTACGCATTCATTCCCCAGAAATGTCATCACAAGTCCCGGTTTCACTTGAACGGCCCACATACTTTTAGAGGAGCTAAGAAAGTTTAAACCTGTTTTTCTATTTTATGCAGATTACACTACTGATTGTTAAAACCGCAGTTTTTATAAACAGTATTTTTATTTTTTTTATTACATTTTACTTTTTCTTTATTCCTTGAAGCTGAATCTTGTTTTACTTTAACCTTTAATTTTTACGTAGTGCAATGTTTATACCACAAATTAATGACTCTATAATAATGGTAAATTTGATGGACAAAAAGTATCTACACTGATTCTAAAAATAACATTAAAGATTATGTTTGAACCCGACACTAAAGTTTCAGGAACACTGAATTATTAATAATTTAAATACACTATTTGTACAGTGTTTTATGTTTTAAAACTACACAATACACTGATTTTGTCTTTTAGTGCTTTTGTTTGCAAAGATATTTTAGGGATCAGCTTCCCATGTTCTTAGATTTATAATTTATAAAATATTTTTATTATGCTACTACTGTACTTGCAACTGATTTGATTTACAGTAAGCATACATCACACCTGTATTGCAGTTATTACGAATAAATGAATAATTCAAATGTTATTAATTTTATTACTCAAATAATAAATTCAATAAAAAAGCGATTTTTGTTACATTGTAATTATAATGTTATAAAGGACTGCTTTCTGCTGCACTTGTATTTAAAATTGTTAAAATTTAAAAATAAGTACTAATTAACTTCTGTTAATTCAAAAAACTATATATAAGTAGGAATACCCAAGAATAAATTCTGTTAGTAGAAAACTATAAATCTAAAAGATTTTTATTCTGTATTAAGTCTCTAGACATACACACACACGCACACACACACATGGACACCGTACCCTTCCATTATCTGGTTTCCGACCAAGTCTCTCGTGCCGCCTGTCTGATATCAGTGCTGTGTATCAGTATCTGAAGTGTTTGTGTTTTGGCCTTACACGTGTGTGTGTGTGTGTGTGTAAGGAGGAAGCACGGCTGAGGTAAACTATATTTTGTCTCTCCTCAGCAAAGGGCTACGTCGTCTGCGAGGTGCTTTTGATTGCCGGGCCTTTGATGTGTGGACGGAAGTGTTTGGGACGGAGGAGGAAGGCAGCAAAAGGAGGGGCGATAGGGGACAACACCGGCAATTTGGGCTACAGGTGTGCCCGCTGTTTTTCTGGAGAGACGCCAGCTTCAAAAAAAGAACTAGCGAGAGAGACAGAGAGAGAGATGGAGAGAGAGAAGTGCTGCTGATGAAAGAGGGTCTCGCTTTAATTGTACAGTCAAGAGAAAGACACAACAAATAAAGATGACAGAACTTTCTAGTGGCTTTTCTTTTTTAACAGTGTGTGTTCTTCACCACAAGAGTGGTACAGCGAAGGTACAAAAGGAAAATGGTAATACCTCCAGTCAAAACCTTCAAATCAAGCTTGATCTAACCAAATAAGGACAAGAAAGACCGGTTGGTAGAAATAAACTAGCAGGGCTAATCTAGCCTATTAAAGATATCAATATTTATATGGTCATGTTTTATATTATTATATTATATGTCATCATTCATCATCTTACAATATTACATCATCAGTGAGACCCTTTGACAAGTCCCATGTAGTTTTATTGTCAAATAAAACTTGTAAATTAATTGTTATTGATTGAGATTAGATTTTATTTTTCACATTCATCACCAACAGCCATTCATGCTAATAAGCAAAAGCTGTAAAGTGCTACATTCCTCCTTCACATTTACTGAGGTAAATAAAACAAACAAACAAACAAACAAACAAACCAAAAAAAAAACACTACTTGTTAAAGTAATTTTAATGCAACAATTATTTTTCATACTCAAGTTTTAAATTTCAATCAGCCATTATTTTCCTGCTATGCTCTTGTGTGTTTTGCTAACTGTATAACTATTGGTATGACTTTCTGTGTTTAGCTTATTTAATCTATATTGCCTCTCCAGAGTTATATTTCAATCACATTTTGATTAAAAGTATCAACAAACAGCTGAGAGGGAAAATTATGTAGGAAGTCAGGAGTTTAGCGCAGACTGCTAGCTGCATAGGCTAGTGAAAATCCTTCAAAGTTTCAGATGGGAAAAAAACCCACAGTATTCTTTACATTTAAAACAACTTTGAATGAATGCTATTTAGACAAATAGCAATTATACAATAACAATTGTTTTAAACACACTAAAGCTAATTTTCTCAAATCTCAATTCCATACATGAATTCTTGCATGTCATGCTAATTTTGAAAACTGTTATTATTAGCATCATTCCCTTTCACATCCTTATGCCCATACTTGGTGAACTCATAGCTTACACAACTCTGTTGTTTTACTAATGAAAAAATATCAATAACATCTAAGAGGTGAATTTATGAAGGAAGGAAGTAATTTAGCTCAGACGTCATAGTTTCAGACAAAACTAGCCGACACATGACTGCACATTATTTTCAAGCAGATCTTAAGTTCACAAAAGAGGGGTTGTTAGTGTAACTAAATTCAAATCTTTATATAATTGTTAAAATCATTTGACATGAAGAGGTAATCTAATCTTACCTAGTTTGACACCAACTATGATACTGAAGCCTTCATGTTAACATAATTTAATATTAACATGATTTCTAAGAAAATAAACATAAATTCAAATTGTGAGCAACAAAGAGCTTTTCCCGTGTTTGAACCATGCATAAATTACTTCAGTATGACGTGTTCGAAACTAAATGTGATTCATGAACTCCTTTAATCAGGCTTTCAGTTAGTTAAATAAATACTGGGCAGCTGTAAGTCCTTGCATATTCTTTAGACTGAAAACACACGCGCAAACATTTATACGAGGAGCGTTCAAGTCATACTGGGACTTTTGGTGACATTTCTGGTGAATGAAGATGTAAAACCGTAAAACATTTACAGAATACTTTAAGCACAGTTTGGTGACGAGACTCTTGGTCTCAGTAAAACATTTGAATGGTGCAAACATTTTAAAGAAAGCAGTACGTCTGTGAATGACGATCCTGGATGAGGTGGCTCCAAGCCCACCGCAGTTGTTCCCGTGAACATTCAGTGAGTGGAATGGCCTGGTTTGCTTGGAAGGTTGTTTTTGCAGGGCGATGCATGACCTCACCCTGCCTACCGCACCATTTACACATTACATGAACTCTCAGGCTGGGAGATTTTGTCACATCCCAGGAGTTCCTGGGAGGCCAGCATTTAAGACAGGAAGGAGGCAGTCTGATAATGGCTCTGACATATCGAGCAAACTTTCTATCTTTATGGTATCCAAGCACTAGTGAAACAATAGTGCAGGAGGTGATTATAGAAAGAAACAAAGGGAGTTTTTAGTCTCATAACTATGTTCTGTTATTCTGCACAAAGGTCATGGTTTGACTTAAACACCCCCATATATAGAGAGAACCTACCAGAATTTGTTCAGGTCATGTGGCACAGTAAATTATTATATATAGTATAGTACTATCCACCCCTCCATCTAGGAACCTCTGAAGTCCAACTAGGGAGCATGGAGGCCAGTGGTGACCATTGGGGCCAACGTGACCATCATATTTCTTCCCATTTGTATGACCATGGCAGGACCTCCGGTCAACATTCACACGTACATTGACACACTACGGGCAATTTGGCAACGGCAATTAGCCTAATCTGTATGTTTTTGCAGTGTGGGAGGAAACCGTAGAACCCAGAGAAAACCCACCAAGAACTGGGATTTTGGGAGGGAACTGGAGAACCCGGAGGAAACCCAATAGCAAGGGGGAACATGCAAACTCCAGTATGCTTGACTATTTTAAGAGACACAATTAAGAGAATGTCATGAATAATATGTCATGAATAACAAAATCTGGATGTCAAAATGAAAAAAAAAGGAAGACATGTCTTGGCTTGCCAGACCTGTGGCTCAAATCAGACAGTCACCACACTGCTGGAAACACCATGTGTGTCATCTCTCTTGGATAGTCACATGAAGGCGTAGGTGGGCAGGATGGTTTACTGATCCTGATTTTATTGTTTCCCAGAAATGCCTTTACGTGCAATTACACAAATCACAGGACCTGCACTCAAGAAGTGATTTAATTACATAATGAGATACCTGAACTCCATTCATTCCTATCATAATGAAATACAACCTGTTACTTAATTATGAAAATAATGAAATGTATGTTCAACTTATTTACATGATTCACTCTTTTTCCGAGACTGAGTTTGATGAAATATCATTGCTGCATTTGAATCATCACTAGTTCATAACTAATATGTATATTGGTTATCAGTTTCATCATAATATCATATCATGGAATGGACAGATCACACAATTATTGACAACTTGATATCTTAATAAAAAATATCTTGATAAATAAATATCTTCCAAACAAGTGATAAACGTTTCTTCATGGAGACGGTGTGTTATCTCTCTCAATGTTTGTGTTAGCTCTTATAAAACTCAAATGTCTTAAACTGTGTGGCTCAAATGAATACAATAGCAGCTTTTAATCCTTTTGCTTCTGTTAGCAAAACACAGACAGACTCTAAGATTAAAGCAAGAACAGCAACAGGGCGACAAATCCCGACGAGCTTTACAGCTTAACAGCCAGACTGCGTGCACAGGGCCGATTTTCAGGGCGTAGGCGTAGGGCAGTTCCACTGTGTCATTCAAGGGGATTTATCAGAGAGAAAGGCCACGACATCCTCCCTTCTGTCTCTATCAGCAGAATGGAAAAGACACCCACTCATTACCTTATATGGCACAAACACTTTTTGGAAGGTAATCACAACAACGCTGTTGATGAAATTAGCTGAACCAGTTTCTAGAAACGTATTTTAAGGCACTATCTGGAGGCTGAAGAGTTTCAGCTTTAGTTGGTCTCGTATGTATTTTGTGCAACATTCCCATCTCCCATCACCCCTGTCTGTGTGATGTCGGTGACAGACCGACAGTGTGTGAGTGACTTCGATATGGAAACTGTCCCGATCAAGACCACATCTCCTTTTTCACATAGAAGACGTGCTAAATTAGGCAGATGCGTTGATAATTATACCCAAGGCAGGGAACAAAACAAGGGGGTTATGAAATGGAAGAATGAGTCATGCGTTTTCATGCTCAGGCAGCACGAGGAGAAATAAAACTCACTGTCTGACCTTAAATCAGACTCGTGCTTTGGAATACACACAGAGTTTGAGTTATTAGACAGCCATTAGTGCGTATAAATAACTGTGTGTGGGTGAATGAGTGGTTGTGTGAGTGTGTGTGGGTGTGTATATAAACCGTAAATGGGCTAAGATGACGATAAACAGAACCAAAAATATTTTTGATGATTATCATGAGCTGTGATGTTCAGAAACCGATCTGCTAATGTACTAGTTAAACCCACGGCCTAGAACTGTTCTACTAGAGACGACCTGGAAACTTGTGACTAAGCAAGAAAACAGAGGGGAAAAAAAAATCTGTAGGCTCTAAGTGTCGTTACGGAGGTAAGCGTTCTCCCTTCCGGACATTCGTAATCAATTAGCATGGCATGTTCACAGTCTGAGATGCCTGCTGACAAATAAACACTTCAACATTGCTGAGATTAAGGACACTCCCTTTTGGCCACAGAGCCTTCAAAACAAATACTTGGGTGATGATGATGATGGCAAACGTTATACATGTAATATGCACAGGATTTAAAAAGGTGTTGGTGCATTTTCTACAACGGTTAAATTTATGTGTTAATTTGAACAGGTTATTGTTTCTATAGTGACAATTAAACAAGAATCTTATGGTCAAGCCTTCATGCAACTAATTAAACATGTGAAATCCATGTGTTTCAGACGGGTCTTACAAGAACTCCGTAAATCAATGTGATTGGAAGGTTCAATAGAAATCAGAGCTATGTTTAATATTACTTTAATAAGTAAGAGCATTTCTGCAAATAGAATGTGACAAAAAGTGGGACTAAACAGCTGTGTGGCAATAAGAAAACCACTTGTAAAAAAGGTTTCAATCTGCTAAGCAGCATTGGTCTAATGAGTCCAGACTGATCCTATTCCACAGCGATGGGTGCATCAGCGTGAGAAGGGAAGCGCATGAAATGATGCACCCATCATGCCCACTCTACAACCCTCTGGGAGCAGTGTTATGATCTGGGGTTCCAGGATGACAATGCCAAGATTCAAAAATTCAAAAAAAGGGTCTGTGGGAGCCTGAGGAATTATTTTTCAAACGTGATGGGAATCGGTCACCACACAATATCCTGAAATTATTAAAGTCTTTGGGATATTCTGCAGAAGACTTACAGCATAGTGCCACTCTTCATTGATCCTATCCTATTATCATTACAAGTTCTTGGCCAAGAATGAATACAACTCTGGATGAGAAAAAAACATCCTTTGGAAATGTGTCATCATCCAGGTTTAATCTGTCTCTGGAAAACAGCCCTGTTCACCTGCAAACAGTACACCAGCACTGAGTCAGAGTATAACTCTATTTGAAATCAAGCCAAAAGCAGGTAACACCTTAAATCCTGCCTCTCGTCTAAATGAATTTGTGTAACAAGTAAGTGCAAATAATATTAGTGCAAAGAATTCACAGACAATAAATCAATGCATTTACTATTAACTTTCAGTCTGAATGAGAAAGTAGTGAATTCCATGCTCCAACTAAAGGTTCATACTGTAACAGGGATTGTTTTGCTGGTAATGTATATTACTGTTGTACCTTTCTTTTAATAACACAAAATGCATTTCCCCCCACATTATCAAAATTCTATCATCAACCTTTTATCAATATTGGTGTGAAAACTGATAAAATCGTAATGAAAACAAATCTGGCCAAGCTGAGAAACACTCAGATGCAACCAATGCAAAACCGACACATGTCCCTCATCTTCTTCTCTGACTGGGACCCTTCAGCCCCTCCTCCTTTTTGCCTCCATATCACCTGACTGTGTTTCAGCCATGATGCCTCTGTGACTCACTCTTGATGGCTGGAACAAACTCAGCGAGGGGAACGAGCCGGGCCAGTCAGAGACGCTGGGACTTTCCAGCAGAGCCGAGCTTTCCTTCATATGGAATGAACCCTACAAATATTTGGCTCAGAAAAAAAAACAAGTTTAAATAGCGGTAAATTTGGTCAGCTTTTAAAAAATCTTTCTTTCATATGCTTTACATCAAATTTGCATTAGTATACTATAACCAATCAAATCCATACATCATTAAATGCAATTGGGTCAATATTACTATAAAGTGCCTTTGGGGTTAAAAATTATGAAATTCTAAGGTTTTATTACAAATAACCAAACATTTAGATACATACAGTATAAGTACAATTATCCATCTCTTTTATGAAATTTTTCGTTGAATGATTGTATGTGATTTTGTCCTACATGATGCTTTGTTAACTGCAGTGAGTGCCATAAGTGGAATAATATGAAAAACTTTTCATATTATTGTTTTTAACAAATTATTTAATAAAATAAGTCATTTAGATTTTTTTATATTAAATAAACATGTATATAGGGCTCAGGACGTATCCTCTTTTTTAGCACAACCTAGGCAATATGATGAATTGATTTTTTTATTTCCTTTTATTTCCTTATACAAACGAATGAGCAAAAAATAAATAAATTGTAAATGTGTCACCTAGGCAGAAAAATAGCACAAATGCACATGATCATGTGTTTTTCTGGTTGTTTTTGGTTGTTTCTCTAAAAGAAAAATGCTAATTTTGAGACTTCTGCATTTTTGCGATGTCATTCCCATATTCTTTTTTTTTTTTTTTTTTTACTATTTTAGTAGTAAAATTTACCCTTTATAAAAGTAATGGTAACTTTCATTCTACCTGACATATCCAAAAAACTCAAATACACAGTTTGAAGACACATGTCTGAAGCCTCCTCATAAACACACACAAGCAAGGCTTCCATATAAGCACATATATGTGCTCACCATTGACATATGCCATGTTGTCGGCACAGATCTGTGCCGCTTGAGTTTTAAGGTTAACCAACATGCATATCTAACATTAAATCATTTCTAAAATTAATACAAAGTTAAATAAAAAAATCTCAGTTTTTCTCTTTTTGAAAATTACTTTATTGTGATATAGACCCAACTATGAACAAGTAAAAAGTGTAATTCTCTATTTACATGGGGAATTGCGGTGGTATATGCATGGACACATTGTTTCCTTAACTTTTATCAAGCACAATTTCAAGATGTTTGTACACTAAATCTATTTTCAAATGTTTAACTAAGTACCTTATAGTGGACAGGATGGTATATGGATATTGACACCTTTGTATACTTTAGCTATAAGTTCAGTTATCATCAGCACCTAACCTCATTAATAGGTACAGTATATTCCCCAAAGCCTTCCCAGAAAAGTGGATCTCGGTATAACAGCAAAGAGGGACTAAATTTGGAATAGGTTGCTTAACAAGCACATATGAGTATTATGGCTAGGTGTCCACAATCTTTTGACCAGTGTTTTGATAGTGTATCTGTTTTCCATTTGAAATGTTAAGAAAGAGATTTAAGAAGAAGAAGAACTCACATGGGATTATCTTTGCTAATAATATACAGAGTTTTTGTTTCCCATCCATCTTGTATCCATTCAAATACTGAATTGGGTAGTACATATGGAATCAGTTATTAAATCACATTAAAGGCCAACACCTGACACATTTCTGGAACTTGACTTGCATCAAACGTAGCAGACATCCTTTCAAGCTAGTGCGTCAGCCCATGTATGCTGTACAGGACAGACGGTTGCTAGGGAAGAGTGTGCACACACCCACACACACGCGCACTCACACACACAAACATGAACACATACATACAGTATATTTCAAGCTAAACCAAAAAGAAACTACGAGGGTTGTTCAAGTCAAACCGGGACTTTTGATGACATTTCCCATGAATGAAGGCATAAAAGCGATTGACATTTAAGGAAGACTTCAAGCTGAGAATCTTAGTCACAGTAAAACATTTGAATGGTGCAACCATTTTAAAGAAGCCCATATGTTCGTGAATGACGATCCTGGCTGAGGCCGGTCGGGGGCCAGCTGTGGCTGTTCCCATGAACATTCAGTGAGTGAAACGCCTGATCCTTGAAAATTGACGGATAACTTGATGCTAACATGTGGATAACATGCATCTCTTTGTAGAAATTGTACACACAATCATTCACCAATATCACTTGCACACTAAACAAGCTCCTCTGGGAGTTAATGCCACATCTCCTGTACAGTCCTGACCTTGCTTCAAGGAATTCCTGGGAGGCCAGTGTTTCGGACGTGACCAGGCACTTTGAGCGTTCTGAGAAAACTTTCTACCTTAATGGTATCACTAGTGAAACGCTGGGATAAGTGTATTAGTGTAGCAGGGGATTATATAGAGAAATAAAGGAAGTTTTTACTCTCATAACTGTTATCTGTTATTCTGCACAATCGAAAGTCCCACTTTGACTTGAAAACCCTGTATGTATTATAGAACTTTCATATGTTAAGCATCACTTTCTTAGGAGAGTATTTTAGTTAAACTATATGTAGTGGATAATAAATTTACATTAATATGATTTGTCAGATGCCGTTATACAGAGTGTCTCTATCAAAAGCACACCTCCTCCTTTTGCTTCAATTGTTCAGGAACTACGTCTAAAAACCATATTGAGGAGGTAAGTGCTTTGTAAAATGGTTTTCTAATAAAACTTGAATTTATCTGTGCCAGATCACCTGCTGATTTACATATTAAGAATATATATTTTTTCGTTGTAGCCTAGGGGACAATAGGAATGGCTGTCATCCAGTTGGCTCTATCCGTTACCCCTACAGGTAAAGCAACAAATGTCGCATGAGACATCCGTTTCCATTTAGTGACAGTTCATCAAAGAGTTTATAACTTAAGCTCAAAGGTCAATATGTGTTTGCATTATGCAAAAGTTTTTTGACAGCACTGCTATAAAACTGATAATTTAACAGAATTTCTTTTGGTGCTGGTATCATCTGGGAGCAGGAGGGTCGCTCTTCTTCTGATGCTGCCATCATGGCAATGATTTATGTTGGGAGAAATGGCAATCCACAGGTTTAAATAACAGTTCCAATGTCACACAATGTTCTAGGATGGCTTGTTGAGCTGCTTTAAAAAATTTTTTTTTTTGAGGTTCTGTATCTTTCCTTAATAAATCAAATGTGATAATAATAATAATAATAATATGAAATTAGTAATGCATAATTATGTAATGCGAAGATTTTCCTATTATTATAAAGATTAAACTTATGACTTAACTTTACAATTTACATATACACACGCATATATACATATAATAAAGCAAACATTTTTAAAGAAGGCCGTACAGCCGTCCCTGACGATCTAATCATATCTAATTACCAGTCAGGTAATCCCCAAGCATGCTTTTTGTCAGCCTTCTACTTTTGATTATGCTGCTTTTTATATGTAGTATATATAATATTTTTTTTTCTTAGCTTCATGTGAATTTGGTCTTGTGGCAATATGATCCCACTGAAAAATTAATAGAAGATATAAACCAGGGTGCTTTCATTGGAAGTGTAAGAAAAGCAATAACGACCGATGTTACATTTCAGCTAAAATTCACGAATAAAATTTAGTAGGTTTACACCCTTGCAAATATCTGATCACAAAAGTGGGCTCAGCGCTGCTTTTGAAATCAGACACTTGGCTTCCATACAACACCAAATCTGAGCCCACTTACTTCCTGTCACAAGTTATATATATCTTAAAGGGGTTTCTCTGACTTGCTGTACCTCTCCCACGCCCCCCCTCCTGCTAACACCGTCTGCGCCCCTTTTGCTTTCTTCCTCTACCTGTTCTCCCTCCCCACTCTTCCTCTCTCTCTGCCGTTGTGGGTGGTCTGCGCTCCTCCTTGCTTCCTGGCGACACGCTTCTGGGGGCAGTTACAGGACTTCCTCCTCCCCCTCACTTCCCGTGGAGCCCCTCTTGAAAGAACTGTAAAGCACCCACACAAACACATATGAGGCGATGTTTCTTCCTCTAGCATTTGGGGTTAACCACGAGCCCTCAATATGGCCCTCACTCTTTCTTTTTACCCTGCCACCCCGAAAAAAACCTGCGCAGGACGACCTCTCTCTAAAGAGACACATGTGGAGATTTTACGTCTTATGCCATGTGGTTTCATGTCCTTCACCCAGGCTTTGCTTGCTCTGCGTTCCACTCTCACCCGGGACATTAATAAAGTTTGGCACACAATTGCACACAACTGGACTGATGGCAGGAATAATAAAGGCAAGAGAGGAAACGCTTGAGATAAGCTGTTGACATCGATTTAGGCTATAGACAGAAAATATAAAGAGTGCGGTCGGGTGACGCGTTCAGTCTGTTTGACCATTTTAATAGAGGAAATATGCTCAAGCAACATCAAGGCCAGATGAAAGTGCCATGTGTCACATCCCAAACATTCAAATGTCCCAAACAGGATGTTTAAAAACTAACTGACAATAAGCAACACAACATACATATACTGTATATACATAAATAAAATAGTTGCAAGGCTGCAACCGGTGCCAAATGCACAAATAAAACAACAGCATCTTGCTGTGAAGAACTTACGTTAAAACCCTAAACAAGAACAAATACCCAAATCAGTCTGGCTTAGCATCAGCTAGAGATGAATAATTGTAAAACAAAGGAGTAATTCGACAAGGTGACTACGTACATAATACCTCATTCCGAAGACATTAACAGTGTCTGGAGCAGACGAGTTTTCGAGCAACCTTCCAAGAATGAGGCTTTGTGTGCCATCCTAATCATTATAAAGGCTTGTCTGTAAACTCCTCATGTCTGGTGGTGAACCAGACAACCTTCTAAATGGGAGAAAGTGGATATGCAGCGGTAGTTCTTTAGCAAACATTAGTCAACCTGTCAGCCTGATGAGCTCATGAACAATAAAAGCTGACATGGACTTTAAGTCCTTGATTACTTCACAAGCTATGGGAAACATCATAATGATTATACATCTGCCTTTAGTCCACAAATCTCAGCGCTTTGGTTAACTAGACTGCTGAGTTCAGTACTGCAGCATTACAGTAATCAGCATACTTAAGTAGAGTAAAAAAAAAAAAATAGAAGATATCTTTCTATTAAAAGATCTAGCTAGACATTTCCTAAATAGAAATCCTGCTTTTATTAATCCTTAAATTACCTGTCCAAGTGTATGCATACTGTATGTTGCAACTGTGCATTATGTATTTTCCAGTGAACACACACACACACACACACACACACACACTCGCCAACAGTTAGTGTAAGCCAAATTTACAAAGTACTTCTCAAAACTTCTGCTTTTGTCCAACTTTGACAGAGAGTGTGGGAAGCATGAAAAAAAAAAGAATAAGACTATTTGGAGAGATGGCGTGAATGTGATGTCAGAACAGAGTTCCGTATTTTTCACACGCACAGGCCATGTTTGGTCTGGGAACCGTCTGGCATGATCACAACACTTGTTTCCCAATCCAATAAAAAAAATAAAAATAAAAAAAAAAAATAAACCCACTTCATTGTCCATTGACCAAACTACTGTTTCCCATCTACTAACACAACTTAAATCAATACATTTCAGCTCAGGTTAGATTAGCATGCTTTCATAATGGATTTATTTATACATAAATAAATATATTACATTGCAGTGCACAGTATTGTAAGGACAATGATATGGCATCATTGTTGAATGCTTGATTCTGATTGGTCTGAAGGTGTTGATGAACTTTAAGGTTCATATTAATCCACTTTGCCTTAATAGTTTGTTATTTCTATTTCTAGTAACATCTTATATGAGGGTATAAGAGGGGCGTTGCAGTTTTATCATGAGGAAACATCTGTTCTTATAAAATAACTGGATGTAATGGTTACCAAGATCTACTTTGTTTTGTGCATGCTAAAAACAATAAATGTGACCGTCTGTGGATTAAAAAAAAATGTTTTGCAAAAGGGTATGAGCAAATTGCTGTGGTTTAAGAGCGATAAAACACGATGACTCTAATTCACATTAAAATGCATCA
This sequence comes from Clarias laeviceps, assembly GCA_030014305.1. Taxonomy (NCBI): domain Eukaryota; kingdom Metazoa; phylum Chordata; class Actinopteri; order Siluriformes; family Clariidae; genus Clarias; species Clarias laeviceps. The sequence continues at coordinate 4,357,278 of JAQMYJ010000018.1, read as the reverse complement.
CAGCACCCAATCTGCTGATTTCCCCCCCTATTTTAACCAGGCTGACATTGATGAAACTGACACAGTGACTCATTTAACTGGTGTAATTCTGTGTTATGAATTTCATCTGTAAGTGACATCATTAACGTTGTAAATTTTCCAAAGTCACTGTTTATGCCAGTATTTGATAGACAACCCTGCATGATGTAATAATTTAATGCATCAGGTAAGGGGACTGCATATGCTCAACCTGATGCAGCACCACGATAGTAGCAACTGAATTATTTTCAGTACCTTTGGTTTGTTTTTTACATTTAATTTCCAGAATTTCAGACTTTTCAGACGCAACATGTGCAATCTATGACCTGCATACATACTTAAATTCTACTTGTTACATCAATGTCCAAGTTTTTGTCCAAATGTCCAAATGTCCAGAATTTTGCATGCCTACACCTCATATACCTCTTTCATATTTCCATCCCTATTTCAGATCGTTCAGGTGTTTATAAACCATTTTTAAGCAATTAAAATTCACCACTTGAATTTTAACATTGAAACATTGCAGTAGTTACCTCTGTTCACCAGTTATTTATTTATTTATTTATTTTTCTTTTATCTCATGAAAGTTAATTGTGAGATAAAACACGAAGTGAAAATGTGAGAAAGTGAATCTTGAGCCTTGTTCCACTGCTACACACAGGAAAAGTTTTCAAAGCTGTGGTTAAATCAAGGAAGCGAGAGTTGGCGTTTGTCAATGCAGTGCTGACGAGGGAATGCTTTTTGCTGAATTCATGTCGTTTGGGCTCTGGTCCAATTTGTTAAGGTTAAATCACTGTTGCCATAGGCAAGTTGCATAAGGAACAGTGGAAATCATATCGATAGGAGTATAATTGTGCCAGATTTTTTTTCTTTTGTTTGGCCACAAACTATTTTATTAATAAGTTGTATTACCAAATATTTGAATGCTATGCTCTATATACCAGGAATCTGACTTTATAGACATTCTGCTGTGAGATCCATGCTCTATAGAATGTTTACTCTGTTATATAAAACTCTATAGACCTGCAATAATAATCTCGTCTGTCAAGAGATGTATGTTTAATAGAAAGTTTAGTCAGTCCTGTAAACATTATAGACATGCCTCATGACTTTATAGAATTGCTGCTTTGAAATATTATGGCATTGACGTTTTACAGAATTTTCACTTAGTCCTACAGAATTTTTTGAGAAGATATTGATATTCTAGTAAATGTTTTTTTTTTTTCATTATTATGAAACTTTTTATTTAACTTCCATTTTGGACAAAATCCCTAAATTTCTAGATTTCTACAAAATATCCACAAGTTACAGATCTCTTCTTGTCCTTGCCAATAATTTAAAAATCATTGGCCATTTTTTGATTGATAAAAAAAATATCTTTAATTCTTTTTTTGCATCTATAAGATCTGCCTATAGTCATGTTCAAGTACTGTAAATTTATTTGGTTTTTTTTTTCTTTTAACTACATAATAATAAATAGAATTTCCATAGAAATTGCAGAATTGTGTGTTTTTAAAGATACTGTCTGCATTTCTGACTATTCTTAAAATGGAAATAAAATCTCATAAACCTTGCTATTAGATCAAAATAATCTCCAACAGAATTATGTAATGCAGGCTGGCATGAAGTGGAGTTACGTTTACCCAACATTAATGTATAATTATTTTCCTTTAACTGTAATAAAACAATAACAAATGCCCAACATTTACAGCTTTCAATTAATTAAAGAACAACATGTAATACTTTGTGCAAGTTAACAGATATGAGGAACAGCCAGGGAACAAGTTAGAACCTGTAATCACTTACATTATAGCAGGTATAACCAGTCATTCCCAAAAATGATCTAGACTAGAAATAAATGTCACCACAGATCGTTAATTTTGATATTGGAAATATTTAGATATTTTATCATGTCATTTTCATTTTCTGGGTCTGTCTTTGTCATCACAGAAACTGCACAATTTCCATATATATACGTATTTTAAATATATATAAAAAATGTAACTTCCAAACATCCCATATCTTCTGACGCATTATAAATATCCTATTAGTCATTTTCTTTTATGGAAAATAGCAGAGCGTCAACGTGAACCACAGGATCTGTTGCTTTTGACCACTCATGTCCTCTTTTTGCTTTGATCATACTGTTGTGTGCAAGACAAAAATCACTATCACGTCAAAGCTGTGACAAAGAAACTTTTTGTAAAATGTCAAGGTGATAGTAAACAATATGCAAAATTTCAACTAATGCCTTCACTTTTGCTTGTGTGTGTGTGTGTGTGTGTGTGTGTGTATACAGGCATATGTGTATATACACAATTGAGATTATATTAGAGAACAACAGAACTGATTACTGCAGGATGTATTCAGAAAGATTAATTGGCTTTGGCAACGGATAGATTTGGCCATGTGTTGCCTTTGTGTTGAGTATATCAGTGTGTGTGTGTGTGTGTGTGTGTGTGTGTGTGTGCGTGGGTTTGTGGGTGGGTGTGTGGTTGAGTGTTGGGGATTTTTGGGGGGTTTACCCATCTGTTGCACCCTTTCACATTGACTCGATGTTTAAAAAACGTTTCGACCTGAAGCTTGATGTTCCCACCCACCCCCACCCCTCAACACACTTTTCACCCAAGTACGATACTCTGGAACCAATGACCACACATCAGCCAGAACTGTCTGTGCATCGCATGAATTTATATTATTGCGGCACATTCTCGGATATTCCGTATTCTTATAAAACATGCACGGAATTTACTCCGCGGTCTGCGGCATAAAATATGACAAATAAGCATTTATTACATGTCAGCTTTTGTATATGAACGCTTCCCAAATTTGGCATTAGTCACACTATTTTAAATGTTTATCAACATAGGATGTAAATTCTAGAGCTGGGAAACAACCCGATCGGATGAGGTAACTACCGAGACACACGGATGTTGCGTCTTGGTGATGAGTCTGGATTTTCTGAGCAATGCAGTGAACGAGCTTTCCCAGCAGGCTGTACTCACACTTGATGATCAGCATTGAGAAATCTCTGAAATTCTGGCCCCTTCTGCAGCTCAGATCGGCTGTTGCCCAACATGTCAAAGCCACACAAGGGAACTGAAAGCTGAACGCTGCCAAAAGCTGATCTTCTGGACGCGAGCCTAGATCGAATCCCAACTACTAAATCATAACATCACACACGCATATCTAAACCAGGTCAACTGTTTTTGCAGCAAGCAAATCTTTTGAAGATCTAAACACTTCTTGCACGGCTATATAAATCGATAAAATGCCGTTTCATGCATTCCGAATTATAGTTTTCCATAAACAACGCATTAAGAAGTGGAGATAAACACGTGCTTTTGTAATTGGTTTCAGGTGCTCGGTCAGGTGGCCAAACCACTGACGTACTTTTATTGGGGAGCCTGACAAAAAGCTGATTCTTGTGCATTCTGGGAAAAACATTCAGCGTGCCCCGTTTACCAGAAACATAAATAAATCACTCTTGCTTCTGGCTATGCTACTTGTTTGACGTCTTAACCCCTGAAAAAATACAATTAAAGATCATTAAATTAGGTGGAAGATCACACTGTTATATACAGTACAGCTATAATTTTTTACCAACTAATGACCCTTGTTAAAAGCGCTATACAAATAAAAATGGAATTGAATTAACAAGTCATCAAGGAGTCCATCAAGGAGTCCATACAAATAGTGCAGTAGTGAGAACATCTGCACACACACACACACACACACACACACACACACACACAAAAAAAAACATTTCATTTATTTTTCCAACTTATTTTTTAGAAATTCAGCCTTGCATTGTCTAACACAGCTTGCCTTCTGATTGTGGCTTCTCACTTTTTGAAAGAACTTTTCACCTAAAAAAAGTGTCCCAGTCTGTGTAGGCGGGTTGTTCAAGTAAAACCAGGACTTGCGATGAAATTTCTCAAGAATGAAAACATAAAACTGCTTGACATTTACAGAAGCACAGTGTGGTGATGAGACTCTTAGCCGCAGCAAAATATTCGAATGGTGCAAACGTTTTTAAAAAACGTTGTACATCCGTGAATGACGATCCTGGCCGAGGTGGCTAAGCGCACACTGCACTTGTTGCCGTGAACATTCAGCAAGTGGAACGTCTGATTATTGAAAATTGATGGATAACTTGCATAAGAGATGCATCTGTCTGTGGGAACTGCGTGCACAATCGGTCACCAACACTAATTTGCACATTACAGGAACTTGGCTGGGTGTTATTTCCACATCCACCATCCTACAGTTCTGGCCTCCCACATGTTTGGGCCATTAAAGGAGTTCCTGGAAGGCCAGCGTTTCATACTTTTATATAACTTATCGATAATTCTCAATATTTTATGACCACTCCATTCATTTCTGCTTATTCTTTACTAAAACAGGAAGAACCTCTAAAGTTAAAACCAGCATTCAGTATATTCTTAACCCATCACTGTCCAATTATTTATAGATTTCACTGTATCGTAAGGTCCTGTTTTTTCCCCCACTTAGACATTTCCCTTCTTAGAATAAACTCACAACAGAAATTCATTCATATACACCCTAAATAAACCTTTTGGTGCATATATATTACATCACTTAGGAAGACTGGATAAGTTTTTTTTTTTAAACCAATAGTGTGTTTTATACAATAGTTCAGTGTTCGGTTATGGATCCTTTGACTCCAAACTCTAACCAGCTCCCCTGGGATTCTACTTCTATACTTTTATTGGTTTCATTCCACCTCTCAAAAAACAGGATTGACTGGGCTTTTAATTGCCTCTAGATATGAATAAGCATGAATCTCAGACTGTACAGACTGTACTCCTAGGACAGGCTGACCCGCAATGTCTTCAGAATTATTTCTCAATCTTCCTTCACCCTGACCAGGTTACAGAACATGATTCAGTGACTGTTTCACCGATGAGGTGGAACACTGGAAGTCCATCGGATTTCCAATGAATGCCAATGTTTATTTCACGATTGGCTAATGCAGTGATTAAAATGCAACAGTACTTTTTTAACCGAAACCTTAATCTTTTTATATTTGTGCATTTATAAGAACAAGACTATATTACACTGGCTACTTTTTTAATCCGAGACTTTTCTCTTTCTTACATTCTGATTCAATTTAGCTTTCCTGCTATTTATTTAAAATTCATATAAAATGTACCAAAATTCTGAATATTTTTATGTAAATTTCAGCTCTTTGTCTCTTCAAGGCAGCAAGTGGTTTGCACCCTCCTCTCTGGCCATGTCTTTGTGCCTACATTTACAGTATGTGTGTCATTATTCAACTACTTCTAGTCTACTTTTATGACTAATTATTCTTCAGTCATTCATTTCAGAAGCTTCCTGACTCAAACATAGTCCTAAAATTTACTTAATTACAAGGTTTCAGTTATGCAATTTTTACTGACCTAACTTCAGTTAAACATCTGATCATTCAGTGTCATCGGCCTGATGTATCATTTACGAATGCAAATTATGACCCTCTGGCCATGCCATCACCCAGTGCACGTGCTAAAGATCATGTATATGAACATGTGTGACTGTACATACCGAGAGGAGTGTGTATATGGTGTGTGTGTGTGTGTGTGTGTGCTCGAGGAAACAAATTTTACCTGCTCTAAATTGTTCTGTTCACTTGCCATTCAATTACTTTGTCTTTTTTTTTTGACCAGAAGCTTGTCTGCCAAGGTGGATTAATAAAGAGTTTTTACTTACATTTATTTTTCTCCACCTGGCTGCAAACATCTCCATGTTCAACTTTCTTGCATTTTTCCCCCATTTAAATTCACCCGCTAGCAAAACTGTAGTTCTACAGATGAATTTGCATATGCACAGACTCAATTTGGAAAGCTGACTCAATACAAAGTGGTTAGAAGTCTGATGAATTGCAAATCCTACCTTTAATTACAAAACAAGTCAAACTACATATACTGTATATTTATATGATCCTTGATTTTGAAGTACAGTAAGTAGTCCAAACATGGATATACCATATTAGTGACAGGTCATGTGGTCATACACTGATTTTACAGTCCATTCTAATATTGCACCACTTTTCCTCCCCAGTTTTCCACCAGTCCATAACGGCATACAAGAAGTGAAAAAGTTCATGACCATCATCCTTAAGGTGATGAATTGAGTTAAACAAGGACCAAACGTGCAGATAAATTTCTTTCTTATCACAATATTGTGAAATTATAAACATTTTTTTGCATATCCCAGTTAGGAACCTGGGGTCATAGCACAGGGTCAACCAGGATACAGTGCACCTGGAGAACATAGGGTTAAGGGCATTGATCCAGTGGCGACTTGGCAGTGCTGGGGCTTGAACCCCCAACCTTCTGATCAGTAAGCCAGTGCTTTAACCATCTGAGCTTGGTTCCAAAATATGTTTGATTCCATACAATAAATATTCATGGTAAATAATTAATTAATAAACGAATTAATATAATTAATCAATAGTTAAGAATTCTGCATTAAAGTATTGGAATCTTTATTTCTATTCTCTTTATTATTATTATTATTATTATTATATATTCTGAGAAATTCCATATAGCAAAGTTGTGCAATTTTTTCTATAATGCAAATGCTGTAAAAATCCTTTAAATGGATAGCCTACATTTATATTTTATTAGATTACAGCATAGGTGTAAAGGTGGCCTAGTGGTTATAGCACTATGGCCTCTCACACATGGTCATGGGTTCAAATGCATGTGCAGTTTGCATGATCTTCCCTGTGTTTGGTAGGTTGCTTCCTGGTACTCTGTTTCCTTCCCCAGGTAGGCTCACTGGTATTTTCACATTCTCTATGGTGTGTGTGTGAGTGATGCTGCTGTGGCCTGCAATGGATTGGCACCCGGTCCAGAGTGTATCCCTCCTAGTGCCCAGAGTCCCTTGGGATGGGCTTTCCTGTACAGGATAATGGATCAATAGGGAATGGAGAGTGTATTATAGAATTGGAATCATTACATCTGACCTTTTATTCCACAGAGCATGCGGGCTCACTAAGTGGTTTGGTGTGAATGAAAACAATGCTGTTTGTATCCAGTGGCCTCAAGGTAACGTCATCGCAACTGACCAGTTACAGGAGGTTTCAGTGAGTCGTATTAGATGGTGTTTAAAAATCTACCCTAGAAAATATGTTCAGATACGTGCATGAAAATCAAATAGGAACATTTAGTCACAGTCTTTGTTGGCAGCATATATTTGATAAATGTGTGTAATTATGTAAAATTCGCATCAAATTTAGCAATAATCTGTTTGTACCACATTTCATGCAAAAAGAGGAAGTTAGATGTCTACAGTTTTCTCTTTGTCCCTGAAAATGTTTTGTTCAATTTTAAATGTTATTTTGCGTGTGTTCATAAAGAAACTGAAACTAAATCAGCATCCCGTATTCAACTGTGGAACTCGTTGTCACAGTCACTTTTAGTAAAACTTAGTCAATAATAATATTAGCCAATAATCCGGAAAATCATGTTTTTGTTCTGTGAATCAGAAACTCAACATCAAAAGTACCGTTTTCATCTGAGATAATTTTTGATTTGGGCTATTTAACAAGCTAAACAATTCACTGAAAAACACTGCGGGGCATTGAATTAAACTGCATTCATTAGCTAAAATCAAACGAATACAGATTCAGACAAAACAAAATAAAAATGTTGCCGGCTTTATTGGAAATATTTATATCTGGCCGGTCATGTAACTAAAACCCCTTCTGAAGAAAGCGTTTATTGTGTGCTTTGTCTGGAAATGTCTATCGTTATTAATAACTGGAACTGTACAAGTAGAATGATCAAAAAGAATTGTATTTATAATTATGCTTTATTGTGGCTTTGAGTGTAACTAAGTACTTCTGGTTAGTGTAAAAAAAAAAACTTCTGCTTTCGTTCCTTTTTAGTGGCTAGGCTTGTTTTCTAAGATTAGAAATACTAGGACTGTAGCTCACTTAAACTCCAACGTGGTCCAACAAATGTTTTCCAGTAATCAAGATTCAGCTACAGGATGTAGGTTTTCTATCGAGCTAAATCATAAAGGAAGAATTAAAATGCTGGAGTATCATTTCGATCTAGTAAAAAAAAAAATCTATTAAAACAAATGCAATGCACAAATATTATTTTTGCAAGTTTCAAAAAATGTCATTTGTACAAAAAATTATCAATAATTTTATGCTTTTCTTAGTTTTATTACAATGCGTTATTAAAGAAAAAGAAAAAAAAAGTTTATTATTAGGCTTGGAGCTTTATGTGGACTTTCCCCTATACATGTCCCTGCGCAAGTTGTTATTACAGAAACAAAATTTGTGAGAACATTCTAGAAAAATATTGTCACATTCTGACTAATCAGATTTAAAATTCTTCAAAAAATTCAACACTAATGGTATATGGTAAAGTGTATAACTTTAATAATTTGTGCCCTTACCAAGTCCTGAACCATGTAAATATATATTTTTACCTTTCTTTTAATATGAATATTAATGGCTGAATATTATATACCAGAGGCGATCAAGTCAAACCTGGACTTGTACCCTCATGAGCAGAAGGCATAAAGTGAGGATCCTGGCTGAGGTGCCCCGGAGCTCACTGCAGCCGCTCCTGTGAATACTCAGCACTAGGAACATCTGATTCTTGATCTTGGGCCATTAAAGGAGGTCCTAGGAGGCCATAATACATGTGGGATAAACACATTAGTTCAGCCGGGGATTAAAAATGGAATTTTTAAACTCTCATAGCTGTGAGTTAATTTTGCATTTTGCAGAATCAAAAGTCCCGGTTTGACTTGAACACCCTTCATATTTTGTTTTACATTTTCAATTTAATATTAAGACACATTACTGCATAACGGTTGAGTGTTACCTCAACTACTCTCCCTTATGAACCTGCATAAATACCATAATAAACCTAATCTGATACATTTTGTGTAATACTCACGACTTAAAGTTTTTACAGGTATTCCAGGGATGATTAACAACCTTTTTTATCACTTAAACTGGGGAAAAAAAATTGCACATAGTCAACCTGAAAATATTTCCATTTTACACTGGTTTTAAATAATGCAGGGTGAAATTATGTATGCATGCAAAAAAGTATTTAGTCAGCCACCAATTGTGCAAGTTCTCCCACTTAAAATTTACAACACTGTAATTTTCATCATAGGTTTACCTCAACTATGAGAGACAAAATAAGAAAAAAAATCACATTGTAGGATTTTTAATTAATGAATTGGTAAATTCCTCTGTAAAATAAGTATTTGGTCACCTACAAACAAGCAGGATTTCTGGCTCTCACAGACCTGTAACTTCTTCTTTAACTTTCTGTCCTCCACTCGTTACCTGAATTAATGTTTGATTTTGTTATCAGTATAAAAGACACCTGTCCACAACCTCAAACAGTCACACTCCAAACTCCACCATGTCCAAGAGCAAAGAGCTGTCAAAGGACACCAGAAACAAAATTGTAGTCCTGCACCAGGCTGGGAAGACTGAATCTGCAATAGGTAGCAGCTTGGTGTAAAGAAATCAACTGCGGGAGCAATTATTAGAAAATGGAAGACATACAAGGCTCCACGCAAGATCTCACCCCGTGGGGTCAAAAAGATCACAAGAACTGTGAGCAAAAATCCCTAATGAATGACCTGCAGAGAGCTGGGACCAAAGTAACAAAGGCTACCATCAGTAACACACTGCGCCGCCAGGGACTCAAA
>JAQMYJ010000018.1:4323159-4337814 GCA_030014305.1 Clarias laeviceps | reverse complement strand
TATTGATTTATGCCAAATGACTACAATTGTTTTAAATAATTTCTTGCGATTTTCATTAAAACAAATTAATCCACAATGACTAATATTAATTAATTCCTTGTGAGTAGGTTCGAGGTGCTAATTTGAAAAATTAAAGTTCATTGGTTGCTCATGCTAACTATGCAATGAATTATAATTATAATTATATATAATTTTAATTATTATTGTATAATAAAACTCTATTTGTATTTATTTATTCTTTAGTTCTTTATTTGATCTTGTGATGGTTCAAAACATCATCTCTTTGTTCCATCCCAGAGATCAATTGTATATCATAAACATACAAGATGCTCATTGATATTATCTGGTGCTGATTTTCCTTTCAAGTCTTTTACGGGACTATTATTTAGTTTCCAATGAGTGTAATGTGACAGCATCCAAAAAAGAACTGGGAACACTGGCAGGAAAATAAATTGTGTACCAGTACATTTAGGTACAGTACATTTTGTTCCTCAAGGTACAAACAATAAAAGTTTTACCTAAATGGAATAACGGTTGTGCTGGAGCTTCGATTTTATAGCTTGAATGAGTTTTATTCATACTTTTCCAGATTCGATATCCTTAAGTACAAAATTTTAATGCTATAAAAGGTGCAGTTTAGTATTTTATTGTAGATGTTAATTAATAAAGAAAAACAGAGGATGAATGCTGTTATATACTGTTTATATACATTGCGCTATGTACATTCTGTATATGAGGTAGAAAACCATTGATTGATTGGTTGTTGCTCACAAGCCAAATTATGAAAAAAAAAATTTGGGTTAAAATCAAACCTATAATGCACCTATAATAGGAAAAGGAAGTCTTTGCTGCAAGTGAATCTCTTTTTTTTCAGCAACATCTAATTGTTCATTATAGATTAATAAAGTATAATTAATAGTAATAATAATGGTAGAAAGGAGTCAATTATAAAACAAAATGCCTTGACAGAGTGTCTTGTTATACTAATTTGTTTGTTTTCTTTCCAATAATGGAAAGATCTGGCTGAAACACCAAATGGAAGCTCCCAAATTGGGACTCTCTACCTGTGTGGCAAACAGAGTCTTCCTGCATTCCCGCATCCTTTATCTGTATTCATCTAATTTGATCCCTTGGAGTGAATCTTTCTCCTCAAATCAGTAATCAGTAATTATTTGAGAAAATAAAATAAAAATAAATAAAGATTTACTTTTTGCTAGTTTATTAAGTTTTGCAAAAATAATAAGTGAGGGTATAATGACTGACTGAGTGGGTGGGCTAAAGGTGTGAGTTTTCGCACTTTTCCTTAACACCATTTAAATGGAATCCAATAAACAAAATCCAATTACTAGTATCTTCATGTTATCTATCTAGTAAAGTTTGGTAAAATACACAAAATTCTTAAGAAAGAGAAATGACGTTCTTCTGATGCTGTGGTGTTATTATAGGTGATTAAGGATTATTTTATTCTCAAGAAATTTGAGTTCAGGAATTGAGCAACACGTATATTACAGAAGTACACATTAGTTACTTCCTTAATTTTTGTTCTGCGTCCAATGAATAATAGATTTAATGCAATAAAATAATTTCGCTGTGCTATAAAATACATGAGACAAATAACTTAATCTTAAACTTAGTCATAATAACTGTCTATGTATAAAAAAAAAAAAATTTGCTCTAAAATAATCAAGAAAACTCGATTGGAAAACAGAATTTCTGACCCACCATAACTACACTTTAACTTAAAACATATCCTCTAAAATTTTCTGAGATACATTTTCCAACCTTTTTTTTTTACATCCAGATCTGAATGTGTTTAACATCTCATGCATGAAATATCCTTTTTCACTGGTCGTCCATGAGTGGTTATAAAATATTATAGTACGTTTTAGTTCTACAACTCATACACATCCTTGACATACCTGAACTTGTTCCCACCAATGAAGCATTTGGAATACTGGGAATATTCCACCAGTTTGATAAATTTCTGTAAAAGTTCTCAAAAAGGAATTCCTTTTATTTTAATTTCTTTAGTGACGTTGTATTGAATGACATTGTTGTATCAACATTGTTGTTTTGAGATCAATTTGAAAGTACTGTATATCACTGAAATTATGCACTAAAGAAAAAAAAAACTGTCCTTATTGTCCACTTGCCATTAGTATGAATATTACATAACCAACATTCGTGTATTTGATTAAAATCTATGATTAAAAAAATCCCAACTCTGGAAAATGCATCAACGAATCCTGGTGAAAAAAAAGGGGTTATTATTCCCAGAGCTCGGTTATTGCAATTCTGGAATGGATAAATGCACATTTTTCACAAGTGAAGGAGAAATCTCCTTGTGATCACACACTGAATCTCTGCCATGCTTTCATATGTCAATAACCCTGCGTAAGTGTGCATAGCGTTCCTGCATCCTCAGCATGTTGTCCCCGGGTGGCTGTTCCACCAGGCCGCTCTGCTGCGTGTCGCTCAGTAAGTGCACTGTTTACCCGGTACAGCCGAAGTGCTCGTAAATAAGCCTGCATGACAGGCGGAGATGAAAGCCTGCTTCTGTCGTCTGCTCTCCGCCAACCTCTTATTAAAAGGCTTTTACATGTAAACAGCCCAAAGAGGTGAGCTTGTAAAACACAAGTCGCCCGGCCTTGCCTTTCTTTGGCTTTCTCCTCACTTCGTTATTCCATTGCTTTCTCGTTTTTTTTGTTCACAGTCGTGACTTTCGGAATGTTGTAATGTTTGCTTTCCAGGATTCGGGGGGGGGGGAGGGGGGTTAACATAAGGCCAGCGAGCTCTTGACCAACACGACATTGTTGTAAAGTGAAAAAAAATTATATCACAGTAAAGTATAATGTTACTGTACATCTATTGTACAATATTATACAAAAAAATAATAATAAACAGCTTTTGTTCTTTACCATGTGATCCTGCTTTATTTTATCTTACACACGTCAACACTTACAGGACACGGATTAAACCTAATCTAGACACAATGGAGCCAAGATCTGCACAAGGTGCTTTCTGTACTGTGCTAATGATTCATCAAATCTGATGATTCAAGCTGTTGATTCATTCCCTATACAGTGCTGTGTGAAAAAGTATTTGCTCCTTTCCTGATTATTATATTATTATTGTTGTTTTTTTTTAGGTTCCTAGATGGATGGATGGAGGTAAAAACAAAATAAAGTTTTGAAATGATGAATCCATTTATTAGGGGGAAAATCCTTACTGACCCTTATGTGAAAAAGTAATTGCCTCCTAAACCTAATAACCGGTTTTGCCACGCTTGGCAGCAACCATTTCAATCAATCATTTGTGATAGAGTCTTTCGCATCATATTCACCACCACCACTTGCACGTTACGGGAACTCAGCTGGGAGTGACCTCAGTCCAAGCCATTTCCACATGTTTGGTGCATTAAAGGAGTTCTTGAGAGGCCAGTGTTTTAGATGTGAAGCCGGGAGCTCGATTGTGGCTTCGGCATACTGAAAAACTTTCTACCTTGATGGTATCCAAGCACTAGTAGTGAAACACTGGCTTAAGTGCATTAGTGTAGCAGAGGACTATATAAAGAAATGAAGGATGTTTTTATCTCTCATAACTGTGTTCGGTTATTCTGCAAATCAAAAAGTCCTGGTTTGACTTGAACACCCCTCATATGTAACATAGCATATTTTTTTATTTTAGTTTCATACTGTTTGACAACTTTTTAGTAGATTAACAGACAAAAGACTAGACTGTTGTGAATTTCACATTATTACGCAGTCCATGAGGAAGCCTTATAATCCTAAACCTGTATACTTAAATATGACTTTTACATAACATCTTGAATAAATGTGTATGACAAACGAATAGATATAAATACCAAAATTCCTTTTAACTAGTACGGGACTAGTACTTTTTTTCAAACTTCACTAAAGGTTATTAATGACATATATCTATTATTATTATTATTATTATTATTATTATCATCATTATCATGTCCTTCCAAACTCTACTCCTGCTCATGAGATTTATTACGAAAAACACTGTATCACTGCCAAGGAACGTTATTTATCTCTCCTTGGAGTGCTCTCATTTGAAGCGAGTACAAAGAAAGTTATTATCATGCACTCACACTTGATGTAAGATGTGTGCACACTGCTAAAACAAACACAACACCGCCTTTGCAAAGTGAGCCGACCGGCAGCACAACTTTTTATTATTTTTTTTCTTAACTCTTAATCTTAAGTACTCATCGTGGCATATTGAAAAGAGCTTTCATTCTGTCAATCAAAGGTTCAACTTCAATCAAGAAAGCGTGCCTGTTTTCTTATTAAAGTGCCTCCTCACTGTTTCCATCGCTCTCACCATTGACCTTTAACTTGCTCATTCCCTGTAAACACTCACAAGTTTTTAACTTTCAGTTGTCGATGTTGCTCAGCAATTTGACATGCATTTGATAAAGAAAGCAGCGACACTTGGAGAACAGGTTTCCGGAACGCTACAGAGAGACCCAAAATGAGTCACTTTGCATCTCGGGCCATTTCCCATGGCAAACCGGGTGATAAAAAAAATAACTAATTCGCCTTCAGCTTTATGCAAAAGACCTTGGCTAGGTTGAGGAATATTAGAAATCTTTTTTTTTTTTTTTAACATCAACGATAAGCAAGATAACAGTTTCACTGTGAACATATTGTTCTCCCGGAAAAGCGAAAATGCATTTATTTCATGTTTTGTGGAACTGGTGTTGAGAGCGTTCTCAATTTCTGAAAAGGAGCCAGACATTCTTTCAATTATTCATTCATTCATTCATTTTGTATTCATTCATTCACTGTTTCATTAAGTTATTCATGTCAAGTGTTATCAGATGAAGTAGCTCGTTTATCTTTCGCTCCCACTTTCCTTTTGTTCCAGATGACAATGGGACGTTGAGAAGCAGGAAGGGTGGAGGCTGAGGTGGAGGTTGGGCCGGTCGTGAAGAAGGTGGCGCTCAGACCGAGCTTTATGAACCTCGGCTCAGGTAAATGATGCCTTTCTCCAGTGCTTTGTTTAGATCAGAATAGGAGGGGGGTATTAGGGCTGTGAAAGGTTTCTGAGGCCCTGAACCTTCACCTCGCAGCACTTCAACACCATACACACACACACACACACACACACTCGTACACAAGCAGAAACATTTATACTCACCGAAACTGAATTCTTATAACTAGGATTGCGTAATCTAATAAATCCCAACCAACATCACGTTGTTCTAATGGACATTGGTTCCATTCATTGTTGTGTTTGTTTATGTTTGACCTACATTACCATGAAAGGGAAAGCATCAGGGAACTCGTTCACCTGTTTTGACCCCCCAGGTACATTCCTCCCTCCTTCTTTTCTCCAGTCTTTCCTTTGAGCAAGTATTTTAGCCTTTTAAGCCAGAGGCCGTGAGTCTGCTTTGAAGCTACACAGTAGCTTCGATCTCTCTCACTTCATTTGAGAGAGAGAAAAAGAAAGGGAATTCCTTTTGTCTTTCTGACTTGCGATCCATTGATCCTTCCTCCTTGCACTAAAAAGCTAAAATGAAAATGAATTCCAAATGAATCTCTATTAATGAAGTTATTTGTGTATTTAAACCCAAAGAGAAGTGTGTGAATCTAACTAGTGTGTGTGTGTGTTTAAGGTGAGATCGTCAGCAGCTGAACTGATCGTAATCTGGAGTCTTTAACACCCAAATATTTGGTTGTGGAGAAAAAGTGAGGCTCTTCCTCTTTCCTTTTTCTGACCCTCGGTCACAAGGAGGTCATCAACCACTCGGGCATGCTTAGCATTAAGGGAGTGTGAATGCACAAAGAAGTTGTGTTTTCCTGCACCAGTGTGTACACCGAGTCCATTATGTGGTCGGTCTTCACCATTGGTTTAACGATGATTGGTGATGTCTGTTTGACAAGCACAGGAAGGAGATAATGGAATCGGAGAGGGTCGGACAACGAGGACACGACACACCTGCACCCGGGACTCGTGATCAATTCAGCACGGTTCATATCCGGCTTCCTTTATATGAAATGAAACAAACTCTAATCACCTCTGGTTGGAGTTTAGATTAATATAAGCATCCTGAGCTAAAACTGAAGAAAAAAAAAACTGGCATGCTTGATGATCAATTAAAATTTTAAATTAATTATAATTTTATTTCTCACGTACACAACTGTACACAGTATGATATGCAGTGAAATGCTTATACGACTGTTTCTGACTTTAAAAAGGAAAGATGAAATAGAATAAGCAGGTTAGAAGAAACAAATTGCACTAGAAAAAGGATGTAAAATATAAAGTTTGGAAATATACAATATACAGTTACAATAGACTAAACTGTATAATGCAAAATTTAGAGTTGCTGTAACCACCTGAAATTTTATTATTCTCCATTAACATTATGTTTTGATGTGTTTTATTGCTCTTACTGTATATGAAAACAAATGTAATAATTAATTACATTTATATTTGATCTTGTTATAGTAACACTTAATGCCAGTGAAAATAATTATTCAGAAAATTATATTGTTTAGAGCCTCTTTATTTGCAGACTTTACCATGGCTGTAAATGTAAACTTACAGCATAATTGACTTCTGGCACTGGAGACTCCTTACATAAACGATAAGTAAACATCTCCTACATTGCCAGAAAGTTTTCCCATGTCAACAACTATATCTTCAAATATATAGAAGCCTCTTTAAAAGTTTAGAAAAATAACATATTACAACACACTTCTATTATAGACAATTAACCAACACTTTCTGACCAATCAGAACTGAGAACAGTTTAACAGAGTGGTATACGGTAAATAAATCCTTATTATTTATAAAATTATTCATGTTTTTTTTTTTTATATACAATTTAATTTTTAACCTTGTTGACACAATCTCTCTATTTTTTTCTCCTTATACTGACAGCAGGAAGAGATTGTGGAGTGCGGTGAATGGATGAGGGTCATGGAAGCAATGGAGGGAGGAAGAGTAGAGGGGGAAAAAAAAGAGAAGCGCTGTTTAAACAAACAAGGTGACAAGAGACTGATGGACCAGCAGATAGAGGTTTACTTGACACCTTTGCACTTTTGGGACAGGAACGCATCTCCTTGTGTGTATGTGTGTGTCCAAACCTTAATGCCTTATTAATAAATGGTAAAACACAACTGTATATAAATAGGTAAAATTTGTGCCACTTCTAAATTTGTCTGATTTTATATTCAATGTATTAATGAAAATATACAAAGTACGAGTTTGACATGCTTTGGTGAAATTAAAATAACTTTATTCATGCATTAACTATTTTTGTGGGGCATTGGTAATCATTTTTTTTTTAACATTTAGACACGTGTGTGGTATTATTAAAACATTTAAACAGTGTATGCCTTCGCTAAGTATGTGTTAGTCTTTATGCGGAAGTGAATGTGTGCTGGCCTCTTATCTTAATGGAATCTGAGGTTGGCTGTTTATCTAGCTGAAGGCTGGGGTGTGGTAGCCCCCATTATGGTGGCTTTGTCATGCTAACCTGTAGCTCATTGCTGGGTGTCCCTCCTGGCTCACCCCTGGGCCCTGTATCCATTGTGTGTATCCGGCTCTCAGCAGGACTGTGTCTACACTGCCCAGTAGGGGCAGGCTGGGGGGCATGGTTGCCCACGTCAGGCCTCCAGGCTTCATTTTTTGACCTTGCATGCTCCATGGGGGAGCCCCATTAGATCTATAATTAACACACTCCCTTTAAACTCCCCCCTCCTTCCTGAAAAACCTACTGTCTGCCCCAAGCAGTGTCCATCAGTGGCCATCAGGATCCCCCTTGTCATTTAATTCCTCACATATCCAAGGACATTTCAGGCATGGATATGGATTTGGATATCCATGCTCATATTTTTGGATTATTTCCTCACATTGATTTCTATTTATAGCAATTTAAGTAATATTTATTTGCCATGAATAAAACACCCTACATGACTTTATGTTGAAGGGAATGGTGTATAGACGTGAATGCACATAAAAGATAAAGAAAATGTAATATGAAATAAAAAAAAAATCATATTCATGTTACCCTGACATGGAAATAGGGTGACTATAATAGTTGTAGACTTAAATTGACAAATAATATATCATGCTTTTATTTATTTATTTATTATTAAGGTTGACAACTTAACCTGTCCAGAACCTTCCGTGTTTGGGTGTGCATCTAGGAATTAAGACCTGTGCAAAGTAGTGTTGAACAGAGAGCCAAAGATTTCTCAGCCTCCTATGAGTGGCTTATGGGGGATTCGATGGTAGCTGGACCACCTTCTCATTCCATCTTAAGGAAATTGGCTTATTATGATGTAACTCAACCTCCATCATGCTGCAACTGAATTTTAATCTGGCCCAGACAAATACCGTTTCCGTCACTAGAGAGTGGGCGTGCTATCTTCGTCTCGATCTTGTTTTCTTGCCCCCTAGTCAGAGGCGCTGGCCTTTCTCCACTTCCCATAGTCAATGTGGCTTTTCCGGGGGGAAGTTACGCTGGAATAATTCTCTGTGTGGGTTTTAAAATTGCCTTAGTTGTGAGTTTCCTCTTGCAATTTCATCGTTTAATGCCAACCCCTTCAGAACTTCCTTAATTGTAAATATGAAGCCACTGTTGTGTTTCTAGTTGTAAGTGTGTGAGACAGAAAAGTGGGGAGAGAAAGGAAGAAAAATAAAAAGACAGAGATCGTCAGACGTTTTAAGCGCACTGAGATTCTGAAATACGCTGTCTGTGCGGGAGCTCCAAAGGAAGTATGTGTGTGTTTGCGCTCTTAGTCCTTTGGGACGTTCATTAACTCCATTGTACTAATCATACGCCCCCATAATGAAAGGTGTGGTCTTAAACCCTCCTACCCTCCACAGGGCCCGGGGTGGAATTTGTTGGGCAGATTTGAGAAAGGGATTTGAAAAGGATGCAGACACTAAAACATATGTCTCTACCGAGGAGGCCATAACACTCATTCAGCCTGAGTGGCACTGTTCCAGGTCTCCGTCCTGTTCATGCTGACTTTATGATGACCCAGAGGCGTTCTGCAGACGGCGCTGGTCAATAAGTACCAGAAACAAAACACTAAGAGTCAGCTGTCGTGAAAACAAGTGGAAGAGCATGCCTGTGGTATAATCACATGAGACCCAAACACCTTCTCATATTTCATTAATCGCTGTTTTGCCCTCTCGACCCGTCACCCCGGCCTCCACTTTACCTTTTCAGTGCTCCGATACATGCTTCTTTCACCCTTCGTCTTTACACTCCATCCTCACCCCTACCTCATGTGCCCAGGTCCTCAACCCCCTGGCGTTCTCCACCTCTTGCTCTCTCACCCTCGGGCACGCTCTCAGCTCTGATGGATTAGGGGACGGAGTGGTTCTATCCTCAGGGCTCCATGCAAGCCATCACATTGATTCACCTATTTGTTTGCTTTAATGTCCCTGTCTTAATACACCCTGAAGGGTGATGACAGGGTCAGTGTCCATCTCAGAGTTAAGGAGTTCAGGAAAATCCTCTTTCACACCTTAAAGAAATAATTCATTTAAAAATGCTAATGCGTCTCAGCGCGAACCTGTCCCAGATAGCATAATCTAATCTGTGTACTACTAACCAGACACAGTGATTTCTATTCATTTTACAGGATGATGGATAAATTTCGTCTTTGAGAGTAATTCTACAAAGAGGGGACATCTTTTCAATTTTGAGGAAGGATGTAGAATGTGGTTTCCTTGCCCCCCCTGCAAATGGACACAATTGTTTATTGTGGTATAATATCTGAATCCAGATGCTAGCAGACATAGGAGTAAAAGTTGAAGCAAGTCAGCTTTTGCCTGATTCTGTGTCAGAATCGCTCAAGGTTCATGTTGGCTCTTGGAACAACTCCTAGTTGTGTGGGAGTATGTTCCCGTGCTGCTGCTCTCGGGAAATCATAAGGAGCTGTAATAAAAGAGACAGGCTTGGCTAACTACCCCTCCATATACTAAACTGCCTCTGGGGAATGTTGATGCTGAAGCTAATATCTGATAGTAGGTTGGACAGGTAGGGTGTGTGACTGGAATTCCTGGTCGTATTCTTTCATATATGAGTTTGTAAAAGGGTTCCAAAAGTTATGACAGTTCAGGGATTTTTCTTTCGCATAAGTGCGAATACACACAGACACACCACAGATCAATGGTGTCCACCTCTGTTTCTTGTGACTAGGACAATAAAAATCACAGGACGGGCTGGTTAATTGGCTAATTAGATGAGTCAGGGAAGTTATCTGAAAAAGATTTTGTTTTTATGACTAGAATTGGATATCTCTCAAACATTTATCAAATTGTTCAGGGTGACTTCCTCACTGTGTCCAGGCTTACAGATAGTGGAACATTAACTGCCACAGTAATTGCACGGCATATTTGCTGTAGACCGGGTGGTGTCCACTATGTTTGGTTTCCTTTTTGGCTATCGGAGCTGTCTGCGCTGTTTTACCTTTTTTACGAGCTCTGTGGAATTTACAGTGGAGCCACTCAGGACGGTCCCCCCTACACTCGGCTTTGTCACTCTCTCCCCTCTTATCTTCTCTCTCTCCCTGAGTCGCCAATCTCTCTCTCTGTCTCTGAGGCTGTTTTTACGGTCTGATCTACTCCCTGCTGGGGGGACAGCTTGTCCCAGTCTGGGTCCACCCTGTCTTCCAGAGCTGTGATTGTCCGGCACTAATCAGCAGAGGATTACGACCCCTTTACTGCTCTCCTGGGCTACCGTCAATTCAGTTCATCAATCAATCAACAAGCTAACCGATCCACCGAATCAATGAATCTTCTAGTCTCTCAGTAGACAGGGTATAATTTAAGGTGTTTTTTTTTTTTTTTTTTGCATGTGACTTGAATATTGTTCAGGAAATGCATGTAGTTCGCCAGTGACGGAATCTTGCTTGACCAGACACATAATTACAGTATTTCATTGTAAAAAGGTAGACGGTCTGTCTGCTTCTGTGCCAACTGAATGTGCGCAGGCCATGATTTGTTTAAAGCGTCTGTATTTCCGTTTTCCGCTGAGTAAATGGTTCAGAGTACAAGTTGTGATTCACTGATTTATTAACCATCTTTGACTGTAACTTTGGTATTCAGAGAGAAGTAAATAAACAAAAGAGGAATCAGTTGCGAGCAAGCCCCGACCTTGGAAGCTAGGGCCAATCCGAAGAGGAAATGCCTGTAGAAAGAGCGAAAGATGGTATCATGCAAACAGAAAGCGTGGGAACCAGAGGAAAAAAAAAAAAAAAAAAAAGGAAAAATCCCCAGACAGAAATTTCAAAGAGAGGAATCATAATGACAATCTTTCTTACTGCGGATGTTTTCCTTTCACATACAGTCCACTTTCTTTCTCTCTTATTTCTTTATCACTCTCCAAAGTATCCCCCTCCTTCTATCCAGTCCTCAGGTCATCTATCTCAGTCACCAGCCCCTCAGGTAAAGCTTGACCCCCCTACTGCTCAAGCAGAGGGCCTGGAGCCCTCCATTAGTGCCGGTTTATCCACTTCCCCCTCCCTTTCTGCTCCAGGCTCCAGCTGTGGCGTTTATTTGGGGTTTGTTTGGAGAAAGGGCCCTCTTAACATCCCACTCAGTGCAAACAAAGTGACGGCTGATTTATTGAAATTAGCAATGAAGGAAATGCACATTTATAAATCAACCCCTCTCTTTGTCTCCAACCTTTCATCCGTCACCTGTCCTGGCTTGTGCTGGGGATCCTGTCCGATCGACGATCGTGTGGCACACACAGTGATGGATACACAAACTCTCAGAACTCACACTCACACTCACACATCTTGGCTACCTGTGTGTAAAGATCACTAGGTCGCCGGTTGGCGAAACAGTTTTAGCCTAGCTCATGGTCACCATTCCCTCTTTAGGCTCTAAGCCTCTTAACAGCTTAGCTTCTCTTTATCAGCCTCCCTCTTTCTCTTTTGCTCCTATCTCCATCTCTTTCTCTCTCTTTTAGCCCTCAGGTGCTGGGAAGCCACAACATGCTTCGACGATCACTCTTCCATTCCTGATGCTGTAATCAGTCAGATGGAAGTGAAAATGACTTCCTTCAAACAGAACAAATCACTTTCATAATGGATGTACATGTGTTTTTTATTGTTGCGTCCAGAGCCGTCACTCAACAACAGTTTGTCATTTTTCCTTTCCCAGATCCATTCACTCAGCTCTTCAGTTTCCCCAAAGAGTTGGATGGACTGATGTCCCATCTCAGGGTACATCCTGGTCTCGCATGGTCTTGCCAGGTATAGGCTCCAGATTCTCCACAGCCTGTGTCAGACAGTGCTTACTGTAGATAATTAATTATTGCTCTAATCTAGCCGTCTCATTAGTAAAGTTTGAGTCATTTAAACAGTGCATTATCAACTGCAACATGTAACACAACTGCAGGTGTGTTTCCACTGGAGAAACCTGATTGACGTCAGGAACTTCACTCCAGAGAAGGCACATTGCCATACAGAATGACTTCTATGGACATACAGTACCAGTCAAATGTTTGGATTTATTTTCTACGTTCTAGAACAATACTAGGTATTGTAAACATTAGGTAATTATGTAACAACAACAACAACAGCAATCAGTTTTTATTTTAAGACGTGAAGGCCAGCTGTTCTGGAATAGTTCTTGCCAGAACAGTATGTTCAAGTGCATTTGCTAAACCCATCAAGCACCATGATGAAACTGTCCCTCATGAAGACCTTCCCAGGAAAGCAAGACCAAAACTTACTTCAGCTGCAGAGGAGAAGTTCATTTAGAGTCACCAGATTAGAGCTGTTATGAAGCTTTACAGAGTAGAAGTAGCAGATACATCTCAATATCAACTGTTCAAATGAGATGATTGCATATTTTGGGTGCCTTCAGTATTGTTTTACAGTGTAGAAAGAAATAAAAAATAAAAAAATCAGCAAAGACCAGGAAATTAGAAGGTGTGTCTAAACATTTGACTGGTAGTGTTAGTATAAGTTACATTGAGGATATGGGGCAAGTGAATGGATATCATAATCATGGTTTTTCCTGAGGGATCTTCACAGTTGCAAGAGATTTTTCTAGAAACTTTGTCATGATATCCTAAAAACCAGAATTTTTTTGGTCGCACTCCAGTGCAGGAATGTATCTGCAGACTGACCACTGAGGTGGAAAACCAGAAACATCTACAGGATGACAGGAAGTCTTTTGGAACACTGTAATGTGCACGTTAATGGGCATTGGTCGCTCAGAAATTTAAGCCACTGAGTTACTGATTGGAAGGTTGGCGGTTCAAGTCTCAGGTTGAGCAAAGTCCTTAACACGTTCTGCTCCAGGGGTGCTGTATCATGGCTGACCCTGTGCTCTGCGCTGGGATATGCAAAGAACAGAGCAGTAATGGATGTGTGACAAATAATATATTTGGCTGACTTTCTTCATTCGGCTTGGTTCAGACTCAATTTGTTTCCCCCTCATGCTGTGATTAGAAGTGGACCCACGCGTTCTCACCTGTCTGAAGAGCCACAAGAGGAAAATAAACCAGAATTCTATTCAATCGAGCTAAACACTCCAAATGTGAAAGCGCCCAGATGTTACAGAATTGTTGTGAAATAACGTTTTTAACTGGCATAGAGATTAGTGTTGCACTTGACACTTCCATACTGTTCATTTGGAGGTTGGAGACACTTCTTTCCCTCTTGTGTTAGAGGCTTTCCCGAATCTTTCCACTTTCTATTCCTCCTTCACTCTCATCTCTACACACTCTTGCTGTCTTTGCCATACATTTCATCACATGCGTATACTGTACCTGTGTGTGAGTGTGTATATCCACGTCTGAATAATGGAGACAGATCGGTTGTGCTCAGGGCTGGGATGGGAAGGTGAAGTGAAGCCGCTTAGATTACGTGACCGTTCGCTGGTTTTAATCAAGGAAGGCCTTGTGCTGGAAATATTTGTAGCCCTCTTCTCTAATTCATCTGTCCGAGCTACGTCCTTGGGCTGTCTCACACACTAATGAAAGAGTTCACACCCGGAGAAGGCCAGCAAGGTCTGAGACATCACTCTCCTTCTCTTCTCTTCTCTTCTCTTCTTTTCTCTTCTCTTATGTTTTTGGCATCAACGATTCTCAATTTCCTTATTATTTTCAATCTTTATGAGGATCATGTGCTTTGTTATCATGATGGTCTAAGTAGAGAAAGCTGGATGAAAAACAGAAAGGTATAAGTGACAGTCCAAAGGGGGAAAAAAAAAGATTTCCCCAGGGTGCAGTTTTGCCTTGATGTACTCCTCAGGGGAGAAAACCCCTCCCCAAGCCACACACACACACTCATATACACACACACACAGACTTGGCTTGAGTGAGTTGGTACGAGCTTGATAAACATGGCCCCTTCTGTCGCAGCCTAATCAGAGCTCAGACTACCAGGACGCTCCTTTATTTAATTAAGGGTAATTAGTGTCTGTCGAATCGCAGACAGGGTAGATATTCCGAGAGAGGGGGGGTTGGGGGTTTAGTGCCGGAGCTTAATGCGTAACCACACACTGGTGGCGCACGTTGCTATGTTATGGCGCTTTTCCACTGCGTGGTACGACTCGGCTTGGCACGGCTCGTTACGGCACCGCACGGCTCAGTTCGACTCGGTTTGCGTTTCCACTGCAGTTTAGTACCGCTTTAGA